>SDWI01002004.1:5425-20624 GCA_009193005.1 Lamellibrachia luymesi
TTGTCGGACCTCGGTTACAAAGCTGAAGTAACAATCACAAGGCGATCATGTTGCGTTCAACGATGACGCTCCCCCGGTTGGTGGCCGCGATTGTTTTTGTCTTCGTGGTAGGCGAATGCATATACTTTGTGGGACGGACATCAGTGCCGCTAATGACGAAAACAGGTCTACTCGGAAGCGGAAACTGCTTGACGCAGTTCAAGCACTCTGACTCGCCGCTGGAAGTAACGGCACTCGCGAGCTACCCGCGGTCTGGCAACACATGGACGCGACACCTGCTCTCTGCTGCCACGGGTAGGTACGAGTTTGTATCATTACAATTGTATGAGCACATTTACTAGCGTTCCCTTGCACACACAACTAGGGGATACCAGGCTAATATATAACAACTGTGTATTTTATTTAAAGGGAATGTAAACGACTTTCACTGTGAGTAAACAGCCTGTTTTTTTACGATACAACGCGACACTGAATGTATTAGTATTCATAACTTTTCGATTGGTTAAACATGATTTGATGCATACACAATGTGTTATTACTGTGATATTTTATATGTAATGTATGTTTTCGAAAATTCATGATATGATGAGGAAATAAAATAAGCCAGTGTTAAAATAAATCCACAGCTTTACGGCAATCTATAGAAATGTTGTAGTTCATCTTCGCTGTTGGTGTGCCTAATTTTCCCCTTTCGATCTTTAATCATTGTCCGGCCATCATATAACCAGCAGTCCAGAATTGTGCGATGTCGTTTAGTGACTCTTGCCACGTTGAGTAGTCAGGACGTTTTCTGTGCGTTTATTTCTGAGAATTGTTCTTGCTTTCATGAAACTTGCAGTTATGTTTATCTGTATCTTTTCAGTTTTAAGTAACATGCGAACAAATAATATTTTTTTTTACACTGTTGCTACGTTGGGCCTTCTTGACATCATTGCTACGTTGAGTCTTACTGACACCATTAATCACTAAATTGGGCCGTATTGATGATAGGTCCAATGGGCGTTTCGTGTTTCGCTATAATATAGCGAAACATATTATTATGTAGATTTACACACGTACACTTATAGGTTTAATGGGGGAACTTAAGCAGTGTGGCCTATGTAAATGCCGACATCATGCTACAGGCGGTCCAACCTGTTTTTGAAGGTATTTATGGTGGGTGCGTCTATTACATGCGGAGCGAGCGAGTTCCGGGAATTGACAATTCTCTGGCTGAAGAAATGTTGACGCAACTGGAGTCTAAATCTTTGTTTACAGTTTCGTGGATTAGGGACCAAGGACCACAATGTAACTGTAAATGCTGTCACAAATAAATACACTATCAAATACTTTTGTCCGCTTAGACTGAGCAGATGTCTTGAGTTGTCCGTTGTGAACGGGTAAAGTAACCGTATCTCCAGAGAAGCACTCTGACGACAGTACACGCATTTCTACTTTACATGTTCGCATGCTGAACCTCCGTACGTTGATAATCACAGCTTGACGTACATTACGAATGAATAAAGTTTGTAAGCAATTTTCAGCGTATCAACTTAGGGGAGACCGGGGCTAGTTGTTACAATTTTCAGTTAATATTTTTTTGCGAAAAGTAGGGTATATGTTAAACACATTATTTCTGTCAACGCATACGTTAAATTTATTATTTGTGTTAATAAAATGTACCATACCATTGATATTCCATATTGTAGTCAGGTAGATATGTAAATTTTCCCACAGCTTCATATATTAAGCGTTACTTTTTAGTTACCGAAGAGGACTTATTCCCCGGATTCTTACATAGCAAAACATTTGAAAGTGTGGTTATTTAGTGTGAAACAAAACAGTTTTAGCCGAACTGTTTTAAATGACGGTAAATACCAAGTTGAAAAATGTACTAATTATAGTATTCGTCGTCGACAGTGTTTTGACGTTTCCTACTTCCTCTGCATGGCATGGGCGGATCCAGACCTTGAAGGGGGAGGGGTGCCCATGTAGTTTTCGCAAAATACACCAAGTAGCAGGACTTCGAGATAGAGTTGTGCGTGTACCTCATGTGAAAGAGTTTTTGGAGGAAGCTGGTGAGGAGCCGGTTAAAGTGGGATGGACACGTGGCAAGAATGGAAGGGGACGGTTGACGAAAAGAGGGGATGCGCACAGAGTAGAGGGTATAGAAGGAGAAGAGGAAGACCGAGACTGAGATGGGAGGACCGCGTTAAGAGAGATATGGCGGCAGTGGGAGGGGAGTAGAGAACGTAAGCGAAGGATAGGGGGAAGTGGAGACGGGTGGGGGAGACGGCAATGGAACGGGGTTAGTGACGGAAGAAGGAAAACAAAAAACGACGACTGGTATCGGTGCCAGCCTCACCCGGACTTCAGGGAGACAGATCAGAGCAACAACTACTGTGCACCACAACGATTAACTCATTGCGTCTTGCAAAGATCCATAAGCTCGGTGCGACTGTCCGCCATCATGATTTGGAGCTTCTCTTGCCACTTTGGGGAGAAATTAAAGAGGTTCGACACTGTTATTACTAATGAAATCATGGTAGAGACACAGCTCCATCGCTTAAATGTCCACCTCTTCGTGATGCACACGTTCAGTCCATGACCGAGTGCACCGCTTTGTGGGTTATTGGGCTGCATCAAAGCAGCGACGCTATTCGTCTTCCCGGTCATATTGACAACACCGTCGTATGCTTGGCCGTGCATCTTTCACAAGTCCAATCCGAGTTTCGGCGATGGCTGCGCCATTACTACCTCTAACAATTCCTCGCTGATCTTATGTTCCTGACACGTCTACCGAGGCAATGGGTCCCCTAATCCCGTCATCTACCGAGGCAATGGATCCCCTAATCGGTAAATCCTGACATGTCTACCGAGACAATGCGTCCGCTAATCCTAACATGTCTACGGAGACAATGGTCCCCTAATTCTGGCATGTCTAACGAGGCAACGGGTCCCCTAAATCTGACATATCGCATCATTTGTAGGACTGTACACGGTCAGTGTGTACAACGAGAATTCTAGCAGACTTAACGACCGTACCACGGCACCATCCGCCTTCAACTGGAGTTACTCGCTGGTGGTGAAGACACATGAAGCATCTGACGCTGATCGACGCATATTCAGCAAGGCAATCGTTCTTCTGCGCAACCCGATGGATTCCATGCTCTCCGAGTACTGCCGTCGCCACTACCACGGACAGAGACAATGCAAAGGAAGACTAAAGCCGTCAGGTACATACGACTACTCCCACGCCTGCTATGCGCAGGATAATTTATATTATCTATATCCTTGTTTGTAACCTTAGTAGCAATCTTCCCGACCTTTGGCGCATTCTAATTTATTTAATTTTCCACTTTATACTTTATTGTGCAGAAGCTTTCAAAATGTGTTTTACTTGTATATTTATACCATGTACAGCGATACATAACGAGTGGTTAATGACAACATGGTTAATGTAATAGCTATCTCTTTTATATGTATATTTACCACGTATAGCGACGCGTAACAAGTGGCTAATAACAATATGGTTAATGTATCTATAGCAATAGCCATATCTATATTTATTTATTAATATATATATATAGAGAGAGAGAGAGCGCTATTGTATAGATGCATTAACATATATATATATTCCTCACTCCCTCCCACTCCCACTCCCTCTCCCACCCCCTCTCTCACCCACTCTCTCTTACTCACACACACCCATAACATTTTCGTTTCAGCCAAGTTATCGGAATTTCTGCACCTTCAGACTAACATCTGGTACTTGTTCTACAAGAGTTGGTTTGTGCAACGAAGACCACTTCTCGTGATATTTTACGAGGATCTCGTCGTTAACCCCGAACGTGAACTTCGCAAGATGCTCCGATTCCTGCGTCAGTCTGAGTCTAATGTACAATGTGCCGTCTCTCGTATTCCGATCCATCGTGTTACCAATGTCACAAACACTGGTGTCCTGGAGGAACAATCCGTTGCTGAACGTGTGCAACTGGCCGAACTCAAACGGAAGATCTTCAAAAATGCCAACGTATTAGCGAATGGATAAACAGGGTCGATTCTCACTCAAGTCGTCGTGTTACCAAGTCGTCGTGTTATCAAGTCGTCGTGTTATCAAGACCGTCGTTGAATAGCTAGTGATACTATGTAACATTTGGTACACTTAATCTTGCCCAGTTTTAATTTTTTCTTAACCGGTGAGGATTCCTGGTCATCTAATTAAAATGTACAAATGTCACAGTCAAACCTAATGCAACGTTGTGACAATTCGATTGTGACATTGACGAATACCATACCACTTAATCACATTCAACGTGTTTCATTTCCCATTGTGTATTTTTGTTGATGACTAGGAACACACAGCGTTATTTAGTTTTGTTAACAACTTGTTATTTAAATATACATAATCTGACTATTTATTATCATAAAATCAAGTTACATAGTTGCCATCGCTATATACTCGCTATATACTTTCTAACAGTTGATTGGCCAAATGTGTTTTAGTGAACTACACAACGGGTCTACTGACCACAACTGGCTCCCGTCAATGTTTCATAATAATGTTGATAATAAAGTATTGAACTAAAATACTGTACTTTAATTAGTAATTAATTGATTGTTTCTTTTGTTGTGTTTGCTTTGATGGATTTATAATCATATGTGATGGGGGTGGAGCGATCGATCGCGCATGCGCGAGGGCAACTATTTAGATGCGAGGAAGCGGGGCCTTTGCGAAGTCGGCGTCGATTGGTTAATAATTTCAGTTATTTTGATCACATTTTGACAAGTATGAAGACAGGAAGTGGGACGAAGTAAAACTGATACAGCGTACATCCGCACAAGGCGTGGGATATGACAAATCCACGTGTCAACAGGTCGATCTGTGAGGAGTAGTGTCAAATTTATACAGCGTACATCCGCACAAGGCGTGAGATAAACTAACATGTCAGTGAAGCGCGCACGGGATTGGCCAGTCACCGCACCGCGTCGCGCCGTTCATGTTAGTGAAGCGCGCACGGGATTGGCCAGTCACCGCACCTCGTCGCGCCGTTCATGTCAGTGAAGCGCGCACGGGATTGGCCAGTCACCGCACCGCGTCGCGCCGTTCATGTCAGTGAAGCGCGCACGGGATTGGCCAGTCACCGCACCGCGTCGCGCCGTTCATGTCAGTGAAGCGCGCACGGGAGGTCAAAAATCGCGACGTGCTGTCTGCGTTGCAGTGACGTTAGTCGCCTCATAACTTGGGCTAGTTGCGCAGATATAAATGTAACACAATCCGCCAGTAAAGGTCTGTGCGCTAGTGACCCGCAGGTTAAACATAATCCATCATTACTTGTACTAGCTACTCAATGCATTGCCAGTATACCATCCTCGAGAACTGACCGAACTGAGTCCTTGAATACGTTCAACACTTTCAGTTTAAAAAATATATCGTTTTCACACTGAGTCTGAGCGGGTTTAAATATATACACACTTTTCCTTGGACAGGAGCCACATTCCATAAGTTACGCAAAATTATACTCTTTTCAAGTTGAAGGAGTACAAACGGATGGGTAAATCACCAGTAAATGGAAACAATGGCATATTTCACTCGTCACAAATAAATGTCCCTATTATTTCCCTAGTTATTCAAATAACTGACTTTTGTGAGGGAACGGGTCTTCTGATTACCTGACAACCGTTAGCGACGATCCTTAATGATTTTTCCCATTTTGGGGGATTATTTCTGGCCCTATTAGACAATGTGTCAGTACCGCAACACTATAGTAAAGTGGCTGATAAAAATAATTGGGAAAACAAATAATTTTCATTTTCTTCTTGTCATTGCGATTTATATAACCATGCATTTCTCAATAATCTGTAATATTTTCTTTTTGTCTGGTAAAACTGACCTTTTTCATTTTATGAAGTGTTCAATTCAAATTATGTGGTATTTTACCAAGATAACAACTTAACACTTCAGATATTTTTTTTTTAAAAGAAACTGTTTTCATAAACAAAAGCCCATTCAAAATCCTCAAATAATTACTCCTAATTAATACTTTAGTTTAATTGGTATTATAGAAATGTGGGTTTATTTGCAATGTTACGGGACTGACAGAGGTGTTACAGGACTGGCGTATAATTTCTGGACTGACATTTCGTTTCGGGACTGACAAATGTCTGTCCCGAAACGAAATGACATCACCAAATAAGCAGATTCAAAGTAATAGGAACAATAAATAAGTCTATTAAGTCTTTAACATGTTATCAACATCAAACACTTAATAACACATCATATAACTAGGATACATGTATTTCAGAACATTAAGCAAACTGTTTGGAATGTGGCAGCAGTTTTAAGATGTTGATATGTGGTGGGTGACCTTACGAACATCGTAGAAAACCACAATGTGTTAAATGTGTCCAATCTTGCTCAAGGTCCGCATTATAATATACATGTACAAGGAAAACCATAACAATGTATATAAACTTTGAAGTCGAAAATATAAACGGAACCAATTGCAAACGTTACAATCGGCAATACACGTACACTCTTTTGTACTTACAGTGAGCTAAACTCACTGTCATGAGCCTTAAGTTCAACAGCACGCATTGTGAACCAAATTTGGTAATGCCTTTTTGCTGATGTAACTGGTAATGCCTTTTTGCTGATGTAACTGGTAATGCCTTTTTGCTGATGTAACTGGTGATGCCTTTTTGCTGATGTAACTGGTGATGCCTTTTTGCTGATGTAACTGGTGATGCCCTTTTGCTGATGTAACTGGTAATGCCTTTTTGCTGATGTAACTGGTAATGTTACATCAGCCTTTTTGCTGATGTAACTGGTAATGCCTTTTTGCTGATGTAACTGGGGATGGCTCCGGTATTAGTAACTTCCGACAGGAGATTCGTCGAGGTTCGGTTGCGACAATTTGATGAGATGTCATTGTTCCAGGTACAGTCTTCAGACCAGACGGTAGACAAAGGTCCACATTAGACACATCCTGTTCACTTACTTTGAAGAGTTTGACACTAGTATCGGCTTCCAGTGCAGTAAACACAGTGTATTATAGTTATTTAACAGTCGCATTAGTGATACATGTATTTTATTCCATTGTACATCTACTACACTCAGTAAATGAAGTTATTTAGTAGATGCTGGTATGATATATCATAGATATATATTGATAATCTCTTATTGGTACTGTATGTCTACGGATGAAGACTGGGTGCTGTACAGTATAAACACTGGGCCTCCAGTGGGTCCTTGCCGTGCAGCAGCATGAATGTCACTGGCCCAAGCCTGCATCACTGTATCATGTGTCAACTGATAAGGGATCAGTGGTCTTGTTTTACTAACAGGTGTTCTATTTATGTCTGCGCATGCATCGCACATAGCGGAGTTTTAGAAGAGCTGATGGTATGCATTTTTTGACAAATCAATGAGATGATGGCAGTTGCTGTGAAAAATTTTCTGCATTTTTGATGGTCAAGTTTTCTTATAATCAGACAAATCGTTAACATGGCCACCAATGCAATTTTGTACTGTAGTCTTCCCCCTGCAACGCGGACAGCTATTTCGGCACCGTGAGGGAAGCATGTCCCACCGTTGACCAATCCCATGCGCGCTTCACTGATTTGAACGGCGGGACGCGGTGCGGTGACTGGCCAATACCAAACGCGCTTCACTGACTTGTAAAGAGATTGATGTGTCGGACCTCGGTTACAAAGCTGAAATAACAATCACAAGGCGATCATGTTGCGTCCACAGGTCGATCTGTCAGGTGTAGCGAAGTACTACTACCTCTAGCGAGGATGATATTAGTCACATCCACATGTTCCATCAGTGTAAACACTGGTGTAACGCATCCTGCCTCTACTTTCACATACACCGCCTTTGTTAACAGATTCATTATGCTAACGGCGGGAAATGGTTAATGCGTGTTTGTTTTAAATCTATTTCTAGTTATTGCTTCCGACCCAGTTCTGTATCGGAAGAGCCAAACTGACGCGTTTGTTTTCCATGTCAAGGACCGCGCGTCATCGCCGTGATGCAAACTGTGCTTTTCACTGTGACGGAAATCATGTATGCACCCAGATTATGGGTGCGTATGTAATTAGTTAATTACGATGTCATTCGGGTGTTTGGCTAATTATAAAATAAGAGTGAATTTTATCAGATTATAAGATGCAATTCAAATTAACTTTAAACTTTGATTATATCGACTGGCTGAAAAGCTAAATCAGGCCAAAAAATCAAGTCAAAATGGTATAGTGACAATGGGTAACAACGAGACGACGCCTCTGAGGCCAGACTCTCTTCGCACGAAAGTCAGATAAGCGAGACTACTACTAGTGTGAGGCGGCAACAATGCCTGCGTCGGGGGCTGCTACAACAGCGGAAGAACCGACAGACGGCGCGTTGTATCCGCTCCCACACATCACCAGGGCTTGCATCCGTATCCAGTGCTTATAATGCCACCGCACGACAGTCGGTACTGCACTACGGTCTATGGAGTCTAGTCGCGGGTACGATACAAAGATTGCATTTCTTGTCTGATCGAACCAGTAGATCACACAGACAGCTTCGCTTCGCTTCTGAAACACATGTAAGTACATGCATCTCATAGGCGTTGGAACCTGGGGGTTGGGGGCGGGACTGGGCCTTCTCAGTGTTTTGGGTAGCTGGGGAGACTGCGTATGCATTGGCCTCAATAGTATTAGCTAGAATCCAGGCGCCCGCTCCGATATCCAAAAGCGTCCGATGTCTGTGCATCGACTGCGGGGATCTATTGCTGGTAATGGTGCTAACCTCACTAAGCTCTCCACCAACGAAATAATAATACATCCACTTTGTCATAAGATTACAGTCATCGTGAAGGTTTGTGTAGTAGTATCTCCATACGTCCAACAACCTGACGTCTAATGTCAGTTTCCCTTCACGCTCGCGTTTGGTACACAACGCTAAACGACTCTACCCATACGTGTGTAACTTGCGACGGCGCACATTGTCCGTTCACCGCGTTGGTAGATGACGCTGTGTTGTTGCGTAAACGCACGACATTACGTCGTGTCGATAAAACGCGAGCCTGACATCCGTCTGTAACAGCATTTCCAAAATGACGTCAAACGCACGACGCTACACAATGTTGTCAAACCATGAGGTAGATATCCGCGGTGGTGGTTTTCAGAGGGTCCACCTGTGTGTCTGACATTGCGGTGGAACCTTCATGTGGAAATATAACAGTAAAAGTGTGTTGTTATATTACTCTCAAACATCTCCTACTTGTGCTGGTTCGAGACCACACGACGTTTCTTAGTCACTTAGTCTAATCTAGGATTATCTCCCATTACTGATAGTCTGAACATTACGCTGAACAACACTGATCGGACGATTCGATGACGCCTTAAAACTCTATCCTCAAATGGTTTAGCCTATCGCAAATCCGGTTCATTGGTGTCCAAATATGTAGTGTGTGAATAGTTTATGTAACATCCGTAGTCGATTTAATAAAAAAATGCCAATTTTTTTTCAAATCGTCGAAAGAATTGACTTTTGTCGTTAGATCTGGTAAGGTTCAATAGATCGTTAGATCTGGTAAGGTGGATATCCAAAAATAGTAAATACTGTGGGGGTCAGTGCTGATCATGGGCGTGACCTCCATCCTCTCGCCGAACACACGAAGTTGCGAAATTTCAGTAAGGGTGAAATTCGTGAGTTTTCAGCGTTTCCATTTCCCTTCACTTAATGTTTAACCAAACAATAATATATAGTTTGTCTGATGATTTCACAAAAAAACTACATATAAAAGTTGCACAGACGAGCTAGCATGTTGCAGTGGATGCAAGGTAGGTTTGATTTTTCGCAAAATGAATTTGAAATGAGACTTAAAAAAATCGAATTGATGATGCACCTTTAAAATGTTAACTGATATGACAGACAACTATAGTTTTCTTTGCCGATGATATATCCGCAACAAGGATACAAAACTTCACATACACTTCTCTGTCTAATTAAAAATGCTATCACTAGGTTGTCAGTAATTAGTGCCTAGCTGGAAAACAATAAAACGTCTCCATAGCAACCGTATCCTTCGCAGTCGCCGCAGCATCTGTAGCAAATTCCATCAACATGCTCGGTCTTCGCGATCCGAGAAGCGGAGGCCATATTAATCAATATTGCGACGAGTTCTCAGAACCGTTCAGACAGTTCAACAAGTTTAAAAAAAAATTACCACCCAAAGCATAAACTCCAGATGTCAAGTGGACAAGGAAGCCATTGGCTTATCGAGACTCCTATGATTATTCATCTATGATTCTATATGTAATCCGCCCTTCTGATATATACATATATTTGTCAATTTTTAAAAATTTTGACACTGACTATGACACTACTATTAAAACATTTATATTTGATCTCAATTTGATAGCAAAATTAATAACGTAAATGAGGGAGTGTGGTAGGAAGTGGGAGTTGGAAGGTTGGTGCTAAAAATGTAGCAGGTGGGAGATTGGCCTCAAAAGTAGGTGCGGGGTTTTGGACCCCCGCGGCGCTCCCGTGTCTATATTTAAACCAGCAACTAGATGCACCACTCTCACTGCTCAAAGGCTAAGCAAGCACAACCATTTCAGACGGTTTAGTAGACGAATCGAAGAATACGACTGAGAAGATATCTGTGTCGATGACCGACAATGCTGTTTCGTTATTGTAGTGTCTAGGAATTCTACTACTATTCTATTATTCAGTAGTAAGTTCTTATGGACCCAGGCCTATGTGTCTACAGTGATCGTTGTTTCAACAAAACAACTTAATTTGGGTGACAATGGTTTTTTCTAACCATCGATAATCTTAGCAGCCCTACACGTGTACACTACCAGCTGCTTGATAATAATAATATTATCTCTATGTGGATATGTTTTGCCTGTGGAAAATGTGTGTGTTTAGCCGGGTTCAGTTCGTTTAAAAAGATCACACATGACTTTTTAATGTTATGTTAAACTGTTGATATGGAAATCCAGTATGGACCACGCAGATTTGTTCTGCTACGCCACTGGCGTTGAACGTCTTGGCGTTTCAAGACATACTAGAATGATAAATGTTTGGTTTAGCATATGCCACAATTTGTACCGACCCGTATCACTACAACGCCCCAATCGTTATGTGATAGGCTTGGCAACCACCTTTGCCCGATGTTATCTGCGCTCTCCGTGTACACAGCGGGGCGACGTGTCAAAGTAGGTCGACAAGAGGGCTGTAGCGATAACATTAGTTACAACATAACAACAGGTCCATGTGCTTCTTGGTCTGGATCATAGAGTTACATCATTAATCATCCCCCTATAAACAAGAGCGACAAGCCAGCTCACTGCAGGGGCAGACCACAGTAGAGAATTGCATTGGTGGCCATGTTAACGTTTTGTCTGATTATAAGAAAACCTGACCATCAAAAATTCTGAGAAAAATGTGTAGCAACTGCCATCATCTAATTGACATGCTCACCAACTTTTATCAAAATCACATACCGCCAGCTCTTTTAAAATGCCCCCACGTGCGATGCCCGTCAATATTGACAAAAATAGCCGTGTATTCATGCGCCCACGTGGCCCATAGCAGAAAAATTCCCATAAATCCCTCCGCCAGTTAAACTCTAAAAAATGCACTATTTATTTCCCAGCCAATAGCTTGTACAAACAAACCTGTGAATATTCCAGCTCAAAGGCACTCATGTCACATAATATGAATTTATTAAGTTCCCATTTCACAATTGCAATACGCCCTACTTTCGTGTGAAACAATAAACAGGAAGGTCAACTGTGCATGTTACAAATAGTTGTGTAAGTAAGTAAGTAAGTAAGTAAGTAAGTAAGTAAGTAAGTAAGTAAGTAAGTAAGTAAGTAAGTAAGTAAGTAAGTAAGTAAGTAAGTAAGTAAGTTAATTTATTTCCTTCTCACCATCATCATGTACAATATAAGACAAACAAAAGCAATGAAGATGAGGTGGCTACCAGAGAAGTATAAACTTATCGGGCTTGTAGCCAGTGACGATGACACCAGAAACCAATTAACTTGAAGATTTGTCATTGTCATTTGTTATTAATGGGGCATGGCCACCAGACTGATTNTGCATGACACATAGGGTAGTACTGTTTATAGTTTGAACATAGCATGTTACAAATAGTTGTCTAACATATGTAAATAGGTAAGTAAGTGAGTAAGTAAGTTAATTTATTTCCTCCTCACCATCATCATGTACAATATAAGGCAAGCAAAAGCAATGAAGATGAGGTGGCTACCAGAGAAGTATAAACCAGTGACGATGACACCAGGACCCAATTAACTTGAAGATTTGTCAATGTCATTTGTTCTTAATGGGGCATGGCCACCAGACTGATTAATAATTTGGGTGAGGGTGGTCCCAGCAGTTATGTTATAAGTGTGGGCAGTTGGGTTGTTCATACTAGAGTGAGCATCCTGCATTAGTGTTAAATTCTCCAAGACAAACATTTTGGAGGCTTACTGGAGGAAGTTGTGGGACAACGAATATGGTTATTTACTGTGTGGCTTACAGCTGTATGAATCGACAGAAGACAGGATCTAACATCTCGTTATTTTCAGATAACTTATGTCACAAATGTTTTGTGCTGTGTATATGTCAATGAATGTAACAGTTTCGAAAATGTTCTGAAATATCAATATATTACAGATACGCTTGGGGGTAGCGTACATTAAGTGTTTCCCAGTAGTCACATTGATTGGGTGTAACATAAAATGTTATAGGGGTAGGATTCAGTTTTGTAAATAATGTGTGCGTGCGTGTATGAATATTTGTAACTCTTTTTTAAAACTCTACTAGATGTCAGCTCATTAGTAAGATTTTTGTTCTTCATCAAGTCATCTGCATTTAACGAGGCTCTCCCCTTTTTGGTCGTTGTTTGCCTTTTCATCGTTGTATGAACCACTATCACGTAACTCATTCTGTACACATTGCAACATTCATTGCATCCTATGCATTTGTTTGACAAACCATGTGAAAGGTTGCCTATTAAAACAATTGACAGCTTAAATGAGAGAGCACATTTCTTCACATGAGGCGTGTCCTTGGGCAAGTTGGCCAGATAACATTCGAGAAAGATCTTGATCTGCAGGTGGAAATGGCTGTGATGGAGCAGATGGGGAATGTGTTGGAAGATGGGAAAAGAATATTTTTGGGACCTTAGATCAAGAAGAATGTCCAACAGGGCTTAATGAGATTTTGACCACTTGCAGTCATTAGCTAATACATATATATAGGGCACTTCAGAAAGTTCAGTTTTGATCATGTTTAGTGGTGCTACTGTTATAGTTAATATGTTATGATATTTGATATACAAGGTGCATGGATAGATTGTGCAAGTAATAAGGCATTAGGTATATATAGCTATATAGTAATAATCTCTTATTAGTACTGTATATCTATAGATATATGATGAAGACTGGGTGCTGTACAGTATAAACACTGGGCTTCCAGTGGGTTCTTGCCGTGCAGCAGCATGAATGTCACTGGTCCATGCCTGCATCACTTTATTATGTGTCAACTGATAAGGGCTCAGCGGTCTTGTTTTACTGACGGGTGTTCTATTTATGTCTATGATAGTCATAGAAAACAAGTAAGCTATTGATTTATTTATTTAACACACTGAAAATTCGCAAACTTCGTAAAATGTAAACACATTATTATTAATGTAGTATGATATATTGTCATAGTAAACAAGTAAGCTATTTATTTATTTAACACATTGGAAACTTAAATTATGCAAATGTTGAATAACATGCAACAGCATATTATATGTAGCCTACATCGATGTTAGATACATATTGAGATTCATGTTGAAATAAATGTGCATGATTCATTTATCCGGAAAACTGAGCATACACCACCAGATAGAGTGATAATGGCCAGAATTCCTAGACATTTATTACGAACCAGTACGAAACTTATTTACAAACATGTGTGGGCCAGTTGTGGTCTTGAGACATTGCCCCAATAACTTAGATGGCGCATTCTAAAATGCCCACATTATAAGTTTGAACAATACAATACCGAAACTAATGTAATCCAAGTCACGTGATGTAACATAACCGCGATTCTGCCACACCCACACAGACCTCAGTCGAACAGAGTCAGAGCACTAAAAACACTGTGTACAACACTGGGTGAAGTCTGACGACGAAAACGCGTTAAAGGAAACCTCGTGTACAACTCTGGAACAGGGAAAATTTAAGAAACAATATAGCAAGCCATTGAGTACTTTGAACCACATGGACGGTGGGGATGGAGGCGGACTCGATAAACGTGTGCGCTTACACCAACAGTTAACATTAATTTTATGCAAAATAACAACACAAGTCCAGCGTAGATTGAAATAGGCTAAAGAATGACATTTAGATTTATTAATTAAGGAGCAGGAAATTAGGCAAGCATACACCATCAAAATAAGATACATCAAATAATCTCAGCAAGCATGCCGGCCCCCAAAAGGTGTTTACACATAATTAGTAAATCATGCCTATCAGCTACCCACTACCAGTACTATCTGTACCACTACTGACTTATATACAATTCACATGGTATCGGTGGTGGTCACTCCGCCGTGAATTAACCATATACATACATGTACAAACAGAAAGGCTGAGGTACTCGATCCCCCAGCCAAACATGATAAATGAAAAAAAGTGGGCTAACCACCCAACATTCATGAACAGTTCATAATGAAAATTATGGTAACACAACACACAATGTATAAAGGTGTTACATATCTAGACATTAGTCAACCAATAACTACTAAAACATCAGACCGAGAGGTAGGGCCAAACAGCCACACGAATGTACTCGTAAAAAGTACCCGCACTAAAAACCCTGTGTACACTACTGAAAACTTAGTGGAGGGAAAAGCGGTAATGCAAAACCTCGTGTATCAAACTATAACAGGGAAAAGCGTCGAAAAATTCAAAAACTTTGTGAACTACCTCTCTGTCTTCAGTGTTTCACAGCGTATCTACACATAATGCACGACTTGATTTATTAGATAACAACTGGGTAACAACTGTTAACGCAATATTAGGGAGGGAGGGTGGGATTTTTCAAACGGAGCGGAATAAACCGAACAACAAAACTGATCTTGCAATAAAATCAACAAATTCAGCGATAACGAATAATCAGTAACAATAGAAATTCGGAAATATTTGCAGCGCAAAG
>SDWI01002004.1:23533-44584 GCA_009193005.1 Lamellibrachia luymesi
GACATCAGGAAGCACTCGTTCTCACAGAGGACAATAAATGAATGGAACAAATTGTCTACAGATTGTGTAACTGCTAGCAGCGTGAATATGTTTAAAAACAAGGTTGACACATATCTCAGGAGGGCGGGTTATAAGTAGATAAACATGGTTGGACTCTCGATAAGCCAATGGCTTCCTTGTCCACTTGCCATCTGGGCCTTTGGCTTGGATGGCAAATCTTGTTAAATCTTGTTAAATACTCCCATTATGCATATGCTACTTGACATTTTGTCTCACCTGTCAATGACCCCATGGTCCTATGTTGTTTGACCTGTAGTCTCTCTCACGGGGATCTTCTCCTTGACTGGAACTTCTTCCCCCCTTTCAGCCGGCCACTTTGGTCTGTCGCATGTGTTGGTTGTTTCTCATGCTGATGCTCCAACATGGTGTCACTCATCCAATTATAACTCTGGTCTGTTGCATGTGTTGGTTGTTTCTCATGCTGATGCTCCAACATGGTGTCACTCATCCAGTTATAACTCTGGTCTGTTGCATGTGTTGGTTGTTTCTGATGTTGACCCTCCAATGTGGTGTCACTCATCCAGTTATAACAGAAAACCAAACAGCATCCAGTTCGAGTTAGTTTTCAGCACAGTGCACATTCTATTAAGAAACTAATCAGTGGATATGCAGTGGGATGCACAATTGCACATAAAAAAACACAAAAAACACATATAGCACATTCTGATATGCATGGAAAATAGATAGCACATACAACATGTAGCAACTTGCAGCTGCACACCACAGAGTCTGGATAACAGATAATATAACTACACGTGCCACAGGTCAACACAGGCCACCCAACACGCACCAACTGTGAAAGATGTAAAAAGTAGCACATATATCATATGTAACATTTACATAATATGCATGACAACGAAATATGTAACAGGAAGATATCAGTATATAAGGAAAACATAGACCTGTCGAAAATAGTAAGTACATAAAACACACAAAGCACATATTATGTGCATGACACATATTATGCATTATGCATAAATAAATATCAATGTATAGCACATACAACATATACACCACATGTAGCGCATATGATTTGCAAGGCATATGAATAAAAAATAGCACATGTAGCACAGGCGTGGAAAGTAGGTAGCACATATACTAGGTATGATAAACAAGTAGCACATAAAGCATGTCTACTATGCACAGTAAATAAGTAGAAAATAAAGCACATATGGTTAATATATAGCACATATAATAGTTATGCACATACAGCTGAAGTAGCACATATGATATACGAGGGAGGTAGACAACATATACAACATGTAGAGCACATGTAGCACATATGATATGTGAGGGAAGTAGACAATACATACAGCATGTAGGGAACATGTAGCACATATGATATGGGAAATAAATAGCAGATACAATGCATGTGGCACATATAATATGCATGGTAAATAAGTAGACAACACATATAACATGTAGAGCACATATGAAATGCGAGGGAAGTAGAAAACGCATACAACATGTAGAGCACATCACTGCACATGTAGCACATATGATATGTGAAGGAAGTAGATAACACATACAACATGTAGAGCACCTATGATATGCGAGGGAAGTAGACAACACATACAACATGTAGAGCACATATGATATGCGAGGGAAGTAGACAACACATACAACATGTAGATCACATATGATATGCGAGGGAAGTAGACAACACATACAACATGTAGAGCACATGTGATATGCGAGGGAAGTAGACAACACATACAACATGTTGAACACAATCATGTAGCACATATGATATGTGAGGGAAGCAGACACACATACAACATGTAGAGCACAAGTAGCACATATGATATGGGAGGTAAATAGTACCTATAATGCATGTAGCACATATAATATGCATGGTAAATAAATAGACAACACATACAACATGTAGAGCACATGTAGCACATATAATATGCATGGTAAATTAGTAGACAACATGTAGAGAACATGTAGCACATATGATATGAGAAATAAATAGCAGACACAACGCATGTAGCACATATAGTATGCATTGTAAATAAGTACACAACACATACGACATGTAGAGCACATGTGATATGCGAGGAAAGTAGGCAAAGCATACAACATGTAGAGCACATTCAGCACATATGATATGCGAGGGAAGTAGACAACACGTACAACATGTTAAACACATGTAGCACATATGATATGTGAGGGACGTAGACACACATATAACATGTAGAGCACCAGTAGCACATATGATATGGTAGATAAATAGTACATACAATGCATGTAACACATATAATATGCATGGTAAGTAAGTAGACAACACATATAACATGTAGAACACGTATAGCACATATGATATGCGAGGGAAGTAGACAACACATACAACATGTAGAACACATATAGCACATGATAAATAGAACACTGGTAACACATGAACCATGTATGATACACAGACAAACATTTTGTATTATATAAAAATAGGGCATACAGCACATATTATATGCATATCAAATATATAGCATATACAACACATCAAGCACATGTAATACCTATGATACACATGACATATAATTGTATAATATACATAAATAGCACATGTAGCATATATAACAGACAACGAATAGCACATAAAACATTTGTGCAAGTAGATAGCACATTTAGATATCGTTTAAACAATATGCATGGATGTTAAGCAACACATATAGCACATAAATACTCTGCGTGGCACAGACTGTTTACAGAGTATAAACAGTCACCGTGATGCTATTTACCTAGGGTGCCTGATACTTTAACGCATTCCCGACGCAACAGTGCTATGGATGGGTTTTCCTCCAACTCTAGAACGGTTCTGTGTTTTCCATCGTTCAGCTCAAAAGAATTCACACTGCAAGAAAGCAGATTAATGCATTGGCATGAATTACAACATTGTAAGTTCATATCAAGTGCAATGTACTTGTATTCGTGGTAAAGCAAACTATTTGAACTATCTGCCTGAGTTCCTGCCCTGGGTGCAGCCGTACTATATGCTGGCCACTGAGCAGAAAACTGCTGCATAATTCTCCAATTTCACATCCTCAGTTGAGGAGGGTTAAGTATAAAAACCACTTGACTCTTCGAATCTGGTAATTACAGCAACCGTCAGATCTTGTATTCACTTGTCTGTGCCAAGTGATTCACGGGTCTCTTAAACGAAGCACTGCCAAGGTTCAAGGTTAATTTCAATGATCACATTATACAGTCCACACACCTTAGATGATGTTACGACACTTCTATATAAAATTATGTGAAAACAAAAACATAAACTTTATTGTGTTACTGTTCAAACCTGTTTTATTGTAGATGTTATTATATAAAGATGGTGAAAGAAATATCTTGCCTTACAGTTTATTTGGATGCTTCATTCAGAGTACACTACCTGAATGTCTTCGATGTTGAGTTGTATTGTGCGTAGTATACAGTGTCATCTTCAATTTCTATTTCCCTTGGATTGCCAGTGGTGTTGTAGTAAATATATGTCTGGTTACCGTCATAGTCTGAGCACGCTATGTGGCGTTCATCTGTAACAGATTGACATTCAGTAAAGTGTTGAGAGCATACATAAAGATGAATTCTGATTAATTAAACATACGTAAATACATGTTAACAACAGATTTTTTGCAGATATTTTAACTTTTAATGATAATTTAAACTGAGTCTCAATCAGCATTTGTTCAACCAAAAAAGAAAACTGCTGGCCCAGTAGCGTATGTTGCTGTATGTTTATGTCAAGTGTTATTATATTATAACCTTATTATCAGAGGATTATGATTTTGAAGACATATTTTTATTGTTTAGTAGTTGATGCTTGATCTTGTTATTATTGTTATTCTATGAATAAAGCAAATAAAGTGAGAGCACCACTGATTTGGTTATTATAAACACATGTGCTAGGACAACTGGTCACGCCTCACCTGGACTGATTCGATGAAATTAAATGAACATTCAAGACCTGCTCAACATCTCGAAGGAACTTTTATTTAAGATAGTGAATGATATATTGTGATCTCTGGGCTTATGCAACGCATAACTCACTTACAGGAATGAACATACCAAGTCTTTGTTAGGTAGCAAAAACAAACAATGCAATACTTCGCTCCACATTTAATTCACATTACGTCTACTGAGCCTCATCTAAACAAGTCTAAGTAATGTGGACAAACACAAGGAGTATGTCACGCAAGATAAGCTCTACTTTTCAAACAGACTGGTACTGTGATCAATGGTATGGGGTTATCTATGAGGTATGTCACGTTTAAAAACTACATTCATTTTTAGAAAGACCTCTCTCAACCTATTATGCATACATCTATTTTTCACCAAGTTTGCATACTTTTCATGCCATAACAGACTTCACTGAATCCGCATTCCTTTTCCATTTGAATTCAGTTGAAATATACCCGCAAACTGGTATGTCAATCAATGCTATCAGTCTGATATCAGTCTGATATCAACAGCTGAAGGAGCAAAAAAACTGTTTTTAATAACGAACATATCGATCGCAAAGACACCTCCTCCACATAACAACTCATAACGCTTAACCGGACAACCCCGCCCTCAGAGCGTGGCGTACTTTATGAATGAGCCATGATGAAATTACAAGCCAATTTCACCCCCGGCAGCAGAACATTGGTGTCCATAACTGGTTGCATTATAGCGAGGGACGTCATAGCAAGGTAAGACAGTATTACATGTAGGTCTATGGTTTAGCAAATGTACTTGAAATTAGGCAGTATCAGCCGAATTACACAAAATACAGTGAAAACGAATGTTAATTAAAATTTGTCTGCAATTTAACCTTGTCCAGAACAATCAGACAGCAGCTAATTTTGGCCCCTGAATGCGTGTTGCATGCATGTGGCATGCGTACATAGCACTGCCATGGAAATGGGCAGGTCTTGACCTATATACATGTGTATGTGTTCGGGAATACAGAGATTAACAGCACTTACAGTAGCTAGTCCAACAGATCATGTTGTTGTTGTAGTCAACAGCTAACTTGAAAGTCGTACTGGTACTCTGGACGGTCACAATCTTTGTACTTTCACTTCCATCCATGCGGGCTTTGTAGATAGTAGCCGGTGAATATAAGGTAAGAAACAAGAGCCTGAAAACAGTATATGAAAAACTATGTGATAGCAATCTTTTGTCATAGTAATTTTGGCTCCTATGCTTCAAAAAGCGAGAATAAACCAATACAGTTATACTTTGTCTAAATGCTGTCGATCACTGACAGCTGATTTATTATTTAACGACAATACAATTATATTTTGCTTCATCTTCTTCTTGTGCTGTCACTCACATTTTATGTAAATGACGCCAAAAGGTTTGACCCCATGGACTGAAGGGATCACCCCTTCCCCCCACACATCCCAAAAATGTGTTGCTGCCAGGTCTGGGCTGAGGGGTTGCCCTCGAAACCACCTGTCAAAGTGGGCAAAAAAGTACATTTATTTATGCGAATGGCACCAAGGCTAAAAATAGTGTCAAATGTTACATTGGGGTTCCCTGATTATGGAATTAACAATGCCAGCAATTTTAGGTGGGGGATCCCCCTGCCAGCAACCCCCCCCAAAGGGTGCAAAAAGGGGGCATTTGTTTATAGGAATGACGCCAATGCTAAAAACAGTGTCAAATCTTTCATTGGGGTTCCCTGAGTGTGGAATGACCAATGCCAGCAATTTTACACAGGGCTTCCCCCTGCCAGCAACCCCCAAAGGGTGAGAAAAAGGGGAATTTATATTTATGGGAATGAAGCCAAGGCTAAAAACAGTGTCAAATCTTCCCTCAGGGTCCCCTGAGTACAACAAGACTAGTGCCTGCAATTTTAGGTGGGGGCTTCCCCCTGCCAGCAACCTCAAAGGGTTAGAAAAGGGGCATTCATTTAATGGAATGACCCGATGGATAAAAACAGTGATTGATGCGGCATCCTCATATATGAAACCGTGCTGCAAGTCAACAGCATGTCAACATGTGCAGTCATGACCAGGGATTGTCTGGTGAAGATGTGTTCCAGTCGTGGTGAATAAATCCTCTTGGTATTCGACAAGTACCTCTCACCATTGATTAGATTCGGAGCGAAAGCTGCATTGATCATGGTATCATTACACATTTATCATCATTGGACCTGACCAGACCCAGCGGTAGAGTGGGAAAGAGCTCCTAAAACATAGAGCATTCTGGGAAGAGTACCCGTTTCCTCATGGAGGAATGAAATAAGCCGCAATACTGGCCAATCACAGGACGGTATACATATCACATGGTGGTAAATGCGATGAAGACCAACAAAGGCGAACTGCTGCAAACAGAAGTACCCAGTTACCACGAAGGCCGACTCGAGGAGACCGACACCCTCATCTGACACCCTGATTTCCTTCTATGCAAACAGCATTTCCTCTGGAAACATTCAAGTGAGGTCCACCCAAACTGATGTCCTCACCATTCTTCTTATGCTTGTCCAGCTTGTCATGTTCCAGCTGTCACCTCCTTGTGTTTGCTTGTTGTACGATTTCAAAACATCTGACATCAACGAGGCAAGGTATAAGGTCTTCATGCGCATGAGTGGTGGCAATGAGAAGGAACCCCTGGCCAGAATAAAGATTAACTGTGCCTCTCTTCCCACTTGTCAATCACATCAAAAGGGCACACTTTGTGCAAGGATCTGGAAGAGAGTCGACCAGACTGGTCCGACTGGTGAGACGAATACGCGACTATGGATGGAACGAGACTGAAAACTGCTTGGAGCACGACTAATGCACTCCTGGAGTCCCTCGTAGACATTGCTACGGACGATGGGGACAGCGTGGGAGTGACGTCAGCAGACGATGAGTCAGGCAATGCATGGAGCTTGGTCAGTGATGACATCTAATGCATTCATTAGAACAATAAGTGTAATAATAATGCTATTTTCATTATGAATATATAATTGAACAATGAACAATGACTGTACACATTGCCGAGTTCTTTTTTTAGTTATACATAAACCAAGTGTTTCATTGGAAAACCTTTTAGCAAGATCATTTTGTGCTGTGCTGTAGTATAGTAGTGTCAGCGCTATGTTGTTCGAATTCATGGATTTGTGCATTTGTAATGATTTTGTAGTAGTATATTTCTTATTCTTTGTGTTTCTGTAAAGACTGTTCTCATCAAGAACATCATTGATAGATCAAATTATGTACCCACGATGATTACAATGGAAGTAATAACCATTGGGACTAGGGGGGCTTAGGTCGCTGGTAGGGATAAACCCTACATACAATTCCTGGCATTGGTCATTCCATACTTAGGGAACCCAACTGAAAGTTGTGACACTGTTATTTACCCTTGGGGGCCATTCCTTTAAAAAAATTCCCTTTCTCACCCTTTGGAGGTTGCTGGTAGGGGAAGACCCCACCTAAAGTGGCTGGATTTGGTCATTCCATACTCAGGGAACCCCAAGGGAAGATTTGACACTGTTTTTAGCCTTGGAGTCATTTCCATAAATAAATGTCCCCCTTTTCTCACCCTTTGGGGTTGCTGGCAGGGGAAAGGCCCCATATAACATTGTTGGCATTGGTACTTCCGTACTCAGGGAACCCCACGGGAAGATTTGACACTGCTTTTAGCCTTGGCATCATTCCCAAAATAAATGCCCCCGTTTTCTCACTCTTTGGGGTTGCTGGTAGGGGGAAAGCCCTGCCTAAAATGGCTGGCATTGGTCATTCCATACACAGGGATCTGACGGGAACACTTAACACTATTTTTTAGCCTTGGCGTCATTCCCACAAATAAATGTACTTGTTTTGCCCCCTTCGATGGGTGATTTTGGGGGCAACCCACCACCCCTGACCCAGCAGCAATGCATTTTTGAGATGTCAGGGGGGAGGGGAGGGGTGGTCCCTTCAGTCCATGGGGTCAAACCTTTTGGCATTGTTTACATAAATAAAAGCTCTGGGTTCCCGGTCTATTACTTAGAGGCGCCTCAAACAGGCCACTAGGACACACAAACCAGTAACAAAATGTCCACAAATCATTTCTGAAGCTAATTAAAGGTAGTAGAACTAGAGGACATGAGGTAACATTAATAAAGGATCCATGTAGATTTGGTATCAGGAAGTACTCGTTCTCACAGAGGACAATAAATGAATGGAACAAATTATCTACAGATTGTGTAACTGCTAGCAGCATGAATATGCTTAAAAATAAGATTGACACATATCTCAACAAATTAATTACCTTTTCTTCACATCTATTGCTACGTCCCATGCATAGTCACCACCGGTATTGAACATATTTGTATTCCCTGTTCCGTTGACGTTTACCGATACAAACTGATTCGAGTATCCGTAGTACAGTTTGCGTTGCACCGGGTCAACAGCAAGCAGATTCAGTGTAGAAACTACGCAGAACACAATATAAAAGTAACACGATGTTACTTTGTAACATTATTGCCAATCTGTAATGACAAGTGTTCTGCTAAACCAGTTTTTGTAACACATTAATAATATTGCTGTAAGGATGAAATATAATAACATAATAATAATATTAATTTTCCAAGTTAGGAGGAAACATGCGATGACTGTGATAACCATATTGGCATATGGATATGTGTCTTAAACATTACATGCAATTCATGAAAATGTTCAAGTTAGTAAATACATGAGTAAAGATTTTCTTCAAAATACAACTTACACTCAACGTTTCGGCTGCTATCGGCTGCTATCAGCAGCCTCCATCAGGAATTCTGGGTCAACTGGCGAGCAGCAGAAGAACTAGTAATCCCAGAATTCCTGATGAAGGCCGCTGATGGCAGCCGAAACGTTGAGAGTAATCTCAGTAGTTACGTTTTGAAGAACATCTTTACTCATTACGTACAATATCTTCAGATGTACTAAGTCTTAGAATTTTAGTACTCTACATCTATAACATAACATGTTAGTATAATCAACCAAATTAACACCACATATCAATCTGGTGACCATCTTCTGAAACACAACAGTGCAGGTTGCTGCTATTTCTGTTGGCTTTCATGACATTTATCTTGCTTATGTTGATGTTGGTCTTCTCTATGTTGACAATGTGTTTAGAAGTTCTGCTTTCTCCTGTATCTGGTTATGTTACTATGTAACAGCAGAGCTAGGTCGTCTGTGAAATCCCAATCTTCCAACTGGCTCCAAATTGTCAAATTTCTGGCTATTTTTATACTCCTTATCCAGTCTATGGCCAGAAGGAAGCGGAAAGGTCCATGCCTCAATCCTGTCTTCTGCTCATAAACAGTTTAAAGTATATAACTATATGTCAAAGTTCTGTCAGAAAATGTGCATGCATATTGTAAACTTTCATAAAATTATATACTGCACTGACCAGTACCAACTGAAGTAATACTAGCTTGTATGTAAATACAGAAGTAATACTAGCTTGTATGTAAATACAGAAGTAATACTAGCTTGTATGTAAATACAGAAGTAATACTAGCTTGTATGTAAATACAGAAGCCTTTAGCTGATTGCATTTACCAACAAATCTCTTTTGTTGTAATTTCTGCCTGGCAGAAGCTATTTCTGCCTGACGGTAACATAAGTAACTTTCTGCCAGGCAGAAAAGATACATCAACATTCTAACATGTTTCTTTGAGAGTGGTATCATATTCAACTTGCCGGAACGGAAGATGTGCGTTTCATTGGTGCCATCAAGTGTCGCTTGGTAGAAGTCATGTTCATTAATCCAATACATAAAGCCATGATCTTCATCCACAGCGACATGCAACAACTTGTCTGCGTAACCTGTCACAGGATATAAAAAAAGCTATAAACATTTCAAAGAGACAATAAAGAGAATTATATCTGAAATTATAATTTAATTACGTACTTTTTCCTGTGGATTCCCCGTGTTATTTCTACCCATACCCGGTTCTCCCGATATTCTACAAGTTGTAAAACAACATGTCTGGCGTCACTATGAGACAGGGTTAGATGAAAGGGTAATGATCTCGCAATGTTTTAGAAGGGAATCATTTTGTATTCCAGTCCCAACACTGGTAAGACAACCATATTAAATCTATACTGGAAAACTGGTGTATTAATTTGAAAGCCTTTACATAAATGCTAAGTAGTTAACTATTGATCCAAAATATAGAGCAAAACATGAAATGGTCATACAGATAGTGACATAACATTGATGTGAAAACATATCAATGTTTACTTAGAAAGCTATTCACATGTACTTGTAATGGAACAGATACCGACAAATCCAACTACCAGTACAAATCTTCAACCACACCCACCCACCAACCACACACCCTACCACCAACACACCCATACACCTACACACACACACGCACACACACGCACACGCACACGCACACACACACACACATTCAAATGCCTCCATAAAATTGTAAATGCATTTGCATTTGAATGCGTACCTTAATTAAACATTTGCATTTACATGCGACCCACAAACATTTGATTTGTCAAATGCATAATCAAATGAGCAATCAGATGCATGCGTAATTCTTTGAATAATTATTATTGTTAGAATAACTTTCACAAATTCACAACATGCCATTGCAAAAAGTACTTTGTACTGAGCAGTATCCTCAGCAAATTGTGAAATCTAATAGATTTCAAACAACCTTTAAAATTTGTGGTACACCTGTATTAATGAATTTACAATTATAATTTCTTTGACTGGCTGTCATCATATTTAAAAAGACTCTAAACTTTGTTGAGAATCATTGTGGTTTTCAAATAATTGTTTATATGATGTAGCATAGTAATTTATTATGTATAGGACTATTGATGGAAAATGAGTAAAATTATCAGAGTCCAATCACACCTATTTAAAAAAAAAGTATCTACCTCAAACTGGAAAATGGTGCTTTTACCTCTGTCGTCTTTGTGGTCATATATTCATGACTAGAACTACCACAGCAATAGTGAGGCCTCATTTGGAGTATTGCATACAAGCATGGAAGTCATATCGTAAGAAAAACGTGGACAGGTTAGACATAAAACATAGGAGAGCAACTATGCGGATTCCATAAAATACACAATTCCATTAATATTATTTACTTATATACTGGACTATTGTCACATACTTGTTTTGAGGTCTATTGTTTGAGACGGCTGGTATCTCGGAGGTCCTGTTGCATTATTCACTGGAACCTTCACGATCACATGCTTTGCACGATCCACAGCCAGCATAGGGCAGAAGTGATAAGTAACTGAAAAAGAATAAATCAATACAGTTATAATTATACAATTATTGGTGGAATACCACAGATATTCTGACATATGATATGGGTCATTCTGTGTAAAATCAACCAATGGTCAAACAGTTGATGTCTCAGAATTTGCTTAAATTTTAACCACTGTATAAATAGGTGTACCTGAGCACATAAAAATATATTTCCATTTTTCACTATCTATTTTGTGCCATATGCACAGCAAAATAAATATTACTTGGTTGTTTTAATAAACTAAATTGACATGATCCCTCTGTGCGTTGAATCGCCTTTGTTGTTCTGGTGCAACAGTAGTGCTCATTCTGTAAATGCGACATGAAACCAAATGAACACACGGCTAATGCTGCTTTTCGTAGCAATTCCGATTGCTAAAACTACCTGCCCTAAAACACACTATTTGACATCCATATGTGCCAGTTGTGCACCTAGAGTGATGTAGTATGATATAAGGAACGTATTAGGATAGTCAAAGCGAGGTAAAAGTGAACACAACGCCGTAATAATGTAATAATAAGGGCCCGGAGTATGCAAGATCACCATAATTAAAATTTTAGACAGCATATTTCACAAACTTGTCGTTGCTGCCTTTTTGGCAAGGCCAATGGTAGTTATCCGGTCTCCTCGTTTCTTTCACTCAGTGCCACTTCTGAAATCATTGCATTGCTACTGGCTACCTGTCCGATATCGCATTATTTGGTAAGATCTGTACATACATGCATATACATATCCTCTTTGGTTATCATTCAAATCTGCTTATGTACCGCTCTTGGCTTGCCTTAGTTTGGCTTTGTAGACATATTTGACTGTCTGGTTTAGCCAGTGTTTGTCAAGTTGATTTTTTAGCGTATTCCCTGACGGTGCTGCGATGACGGTGTCCGGGAGTGAATTACATAGATTAACGACTCTGGCTAAAGAAATGCCATCTTACTTCTCGTTTACTCAGGTTTTTGAACAGCTTTAGAGAATGCCCCGTGTGCCTTCATATAAGTCACGATATACATGTCAAGACAGACCAGACAGTTTCGACTCTGTGGAACTCGCTCCCTATTAGTGTTAATAATGTAGAAAATATAACAACATTTAGCCATAAACTAAAGCATGCCGGTTTAAACTTGCTTATCCAGCGTACTAATCCAACTGTTTACCACTGGAACTGCTTAATTATCGATTATGAACTGCTTAACCCCTTTTGTTTTGGTGCGCTGCCGCGAGCTTGGGTCTCCCGAGGATTTTAGCGCAATAGAAGTATTTTATATTATTATTATTATTATTGTCATATTATATACATTTTCAACGCGCACACAGTTGTATGCAATTGAAATTGAGAGATTTATTAGGAGTTTACCAAATGAAATGAAGATGTGCAGGATCCAAACGTAAATTGGGGCAGTGGCGCAATCGTGAGTGACTTACATTACATTCACTATGTGGCGCCACTTGTTGAGAGTCTGCATAATTTTATGACATAGATCATGTAAAACCATAGAGTTACATCATCAATCATTCTCCTATAGATTAGAGCGATAAGCCAGCTCACTGCCGTGAAGCGGGCGTGAACCACTGGCCACCATCTCATTGCACGGCTGAAACAGTTGCATCCACTGCATGACACATATGGTAGCACTGTTTATAGTGTGAACATAGCATGTTACAAAGAGTTGTCTAACATTTGTCAGTCAGTCAGTCAGTCAGCCAGCCAGCCAGCCAGCCAGCCAGCCAGCCAGCCAACCAGTAAATTTATTTCCTCCTCATCATCATGTACAATGTAAGTCAAACAAAAATAACGAAGATGAGGTGGCTACCAGAGAAGTATAAACTTATCTGGCTAGTAGCCAGTGATAATGACACCAGGAACCAATTAACTTGAAAATTGTCATTTGTTCTTACTGGGGCATAGCCACCAGATTGATTAATCATTTGGGTGAGGGTGGTCCCAACATATATGTTATAAGTTTAGCTAGTTGTGTAGTTCATACTGGAGTGAGCAGGGTGCATCAGTGTTTAACTCTCCAAGACATTTGGAGACTTGCTCGAGACAGTTGTGGGAGTGAGCAGCAGACATTTGGAGGTTTGCAGGAGACAGTTGTGGGACAACGAATATGGTTATTTCCCGTGTGACTTACAGCTGTACGAATCGTCACAAGACATCTCGTTTCCTGGTAGGAATCCTCAAGTTTCCAAAAATAGTTTAATTGATTGTCAGCATGAACATGCATTAGTGCCACCAATTTAGAAGCATAACAGTTTTAGACGACATTGCATTTTGGACATTTATGCACACATTTAAAGTAAATTACTTAAGTGCGATGAATTCCTTAAATTATTTAATAGTCATGTTATTATATAGAGACTTAGTGCGACACACTTTATACTAAAATGTTTAATGAGCAGTGCGTGGCAGTGGTCCCACCTCTCCCACCTCCCACCAATGGCAGGACCATGGCAGTGGTCCCACCTCTCCCACCTTCCACCAATGGCAGGACCATGGCAGTGGTCCCACCTCTCCCACCTCCCACCAATGGCAGGACCATGGCAGTGGTCCCACCTCTCCCACCTCCCTCCAATGGCAGCACCATGGCAGTGGTCCCACCTCTCCCACCTCCCACCAATCGTAGGACCATGACAACGTCCCACCTCCAACGTCATGCCCTCCCCCCTCCTTAATGGGGTGATATTCTGATTATTACTGACTATTCCCTAGCACAGACCCTAGAGACCTGTGCAATGAGCAGTGCTCAGTGCAATGACAGCTAGGCTAGTCAGGCAATGCCTTGGACAATATACATGTGAAATAGGCAACATTGTTGACTATTGAGTTTATGCTATTAAGGGTTTATACAAGTAGAGTACTAGTTTTAAAGTGGCCTATTCTTAATTTAGGCATAAGCTTGCCACCCGCGGCAAGCTTATATTGTTATAGTTATTTAACATTAGTGAGACATGTATTTTAACCCATTGTACATTTATTACACTCAATAACTGAAGTTATTTAGTAGATGCTGGAATGATATATGACGAAGACTGGGTGCTGTACAGTATAAACACTGCGGCTCCAGCGGGTTCTTGCCGTGCAACAGTATGGATATCACTGGCCCATGCCTGCATCGCGGTATCACGTGTCAACTGATAAGGGCTCAGCGGCCTTGTTTTACTAACTAACGGGTGTTCTATTTGTGTGCGTGTGTGTGTGTGTGTGTGCGTGCGTGCGTGCGTGCGTGCGTGCGTGCGTGCGTGCGTGCAACAGAAATGTTTAGTGTAGCATCTCGATAATGACGCTGATTGGCTGTTTTCTCTTAGCAGAAATGGAGGGGTCTCATGTTTGGAATTGATTTATGAGAAAAGGAGGTATGTCATTTATGTGAGACCGCGGCTAGTTGTATATAGGGGCAAGCGTCGTTTTACGAAAACATAGCACACATATGGAGATATTATCGACAGCAGTTGGTTGGAAGTTCATCATCCGGGCATTGGCTAATTAGTAGAATAAGAGTTAACTGTTATCCATTTTTATCCAATTCGCATAAACTTTAAACTTGTTATTATATAACTGTCAGATTGAAAAGTTAAATCAGGCCAAACAAAATGTTTAGTGTATCATCTCAATAATGACGCCGATTGGCTGCTGGCGCTTCACGGGAACGTCTACACAAAATGGAGTGGTGACAGTGGGTAAAAACGAGACAACGCCTCTGCGACCAGACTCTCTCCGATCTCGACGAATTTAGAAGGCGAGCGAGAGTCGCATATGCGAAACTACGCATAGCGATGCTAACAATTGATGGATCCATATCGTGACGTCACTGTGTCAATTATGACAAACGAGCGTACGCCGTTGTCCCAGTTGCCACAGCCCGTGATACCGACCTCCGTCAAGTTTCGCCTTAGCAACCATGTTTACATAATGAGAGATGCAGTGACAGTGTTTGAAAGTAATGAAGATACGTGCATGGAAGACTTGCAATTCGGACTACAACTACACAGAGAGGCTGATACATGGAACTAGCTTTCTATCGTTTCCCGAAATTGTTCAGGGAAATATTTGAAATGGATAGGGGAGTCCGCCCCCTTGGACACTTTAATAGATCAGGAGACTGTATTTGTAGAGCTAGATAATCAGTTTCGGCCTTAAATTGAACTCAAATATCTTGTCCACATTTATATGCTATCAACAAATGGCAAAACTGTTACAAGACAACATTAAAATCTGACTCTTAGTAGACCTACCCAAGTATGGGCAGACTTGCCTCATGTCGGGGCAAGTCCGCCCAGGGGCCGGGGCAAGTTCGCCCCACACGTACTTGGAGCAGCAAAATACAAAAGAATAGTGCAATTTTGTCTTATTTTTATGTAAAAAAAAACGTCATGTTTATGACAGACATTTTGTTAGAAACTTAAAATCCTCACAAAATCTGTTTTATCTATAAAATAAACCAGGCAAAAAAAACATGGTTACACACTGCATCGGCTAGAAAATGGTGAAGTCAAAATCTGGTTTCATCACTTTTTTTACTAGAAAATAACACCAAACTGGACAATTGGAAGTCTTTATTAGAGTGCATGTTAGTGTGTTTATGTTCACAAGTGATCCTGAGCATTTTACATCAGATATCTTAGGGGCGAACTTGCCCCGTGGTACATAGGCGAACGTGCCCCAACACAGAGACATATTTGGTGAGGGGCAACTAAATTTCACTGATACTAGCTAAATAGAGCAACAACGCAAGATCCAAACAGTTGCTCTGATATAAGGGCTTTACTCAGCACTCTGAATGTTTAACCAATGCCACTTATAAGTACTGACATTTTATTGAAACAAAATAAAAAAATACTTTCAGTTTTCTAACTCACAACTTTCCAGCCAGCAACTCGTGGACTCCAGTTTCCCGCTGCAGGTCGTTCGACGATCATGTGAATTAGTCGTGTGATCGAAATTACTAAATTCTGCAAAGGCACGGAATAAAAGCCGGTTGGCGGACTTGCCCCGGGGGCGGACTAGTCCCGGTTTCTCCTACAGTTATGTGGCCGCCCCATACCATAATCAGCTAAGCCTAAACGGACACCCTATAACTAAGCACACCTCTGTTTTGCACCAAGCCATGTTATGTCAACTTATGTACCTGGGCGGCATATATTTGCCAGCAGTTTTCCATTGTCATTCGATCACACTTACGCACACACATAGCGAAACATGCAACGAGCCTGCTGGGTTCATAAATGCTTGTCGGAAAAAAGTTTCTATCGAATAGAAACCATGATACCGAATTGAGATATAAATCGTACAAACATAAAATATTCGATTCGCTAAGAGAAATTATTATAGTAAATTATTGTCAGAGCATAGGGGCAACTAATCGGGGATTTGGAAATATTTTACAAAAAAATTATGGGGAAGACTCGACTCGACTCGACCCGACTGCAATTATCCTGTACAATTTGATAACAACGGCATTATTATCTGTGACAGGCCTACTACGGCAAACACCTTCAATACGTAGTTTACAAGCATTGGACCAGAGTTAGCTAACAATATTAAAACTTCCTCGGGATTGTCACTTATTGACTACATGGGCAAACGTAATGAACGTTCTGTTTTTGATACCAAGAGGTTGTAGGCACCTCTAATAGTTGCGGAAATAAATCATCGGCCAACTGTAATGACATTACAATGAGTATTTCCGAACATATGTTTCGTATATGTGATTTGTCATTCAAATGCGGCGTTTCCCCACATAACACGAACACAAGTAAAGTAATACCTTTATTTAAATATGTGGAGAAACATTTATTATCCAATTACATGCCGATTTCACTTCTCCCACAGTTCTCTAAACTACTAGAGAAACTTTTTAATTCCCGATTTGACTGCTTAGGAATTCTTGTGATCTCATAAACTCGCGTCAAAATGTGTTTATAGAAAGTATGTCAGCTTCGCATGCGCTGGTAGAATTGCTTGACGATATTACAGATTCGCTAGAAAACTAGAAATGTGCGATATATGTACTTATAGATCTCAAGAAGGACTTTGATACGGTTGAACATCAACTGCTGTTTTCGCGGAATTGCATATACTTGGATCAGTTATTACATGGAAAATCGTAGCCAATTCGTAACCGTTGACGGCTACAGCTCAAACATCCAAAACATACAATGTGGAGTCCCACAACGTCCAATACTTGGTCCTAAAATGTTTATTCTGTATATCCATGACGTGTGCTATGTGCATAAAATGGGGAAATGCATCTTGTTTGCTGGTGACACGAATACGTTCTGTTCAACCACCAGTGATATAACACAGCTTGAGCATAATGTATACAGCGAATAGTGGCGAATCTAGGATTTTGCAAAAGGGGGAAGCCAGGGGGGCAAGCCTAGTCACCCATCCAATAGGTCAAAAATCGAACAGTTTAAGCCAAATGGGGGCCATGGTCCAATGGCGTCCCCCTAAATACGCCACTGGCAGCGAACTTTATAAATTGCAACTACGTTTCTCTGTTAATAAGTTGTCTTTGAATATAGCCATAATAAACTACATGTCATTTTCTGGTCGAGCACGAGGGCCTGATATAGATATCATGAAAAATATATATACTGATAAAAAGAGGAATCATAAGTAAATATACTGGTGGCGCGTAATTATTATTACATTAGCGTAATATTATAAGAAATGATACGTGACTGATGTTCTTTATTTATTTGAGACCGATTGTGAGATTTGATGAATATGTTCTTAAGTGCATGCAGTATTGCAGCAAGTAAGTAACACAACTTCATAAGTATTTCACTTCTGTGTTACTCCTTTCAAACATTTTATTTACAAGTTGTATGTTTATATTGTATTACTAACTGATTTTTCTTGAATTTGTTTGAATAAACGTTCTTGATTGATTGATTGGTTGACTGATTGATTGATTTATTTATTGATTAATTGATTGAGGTCGCTAAGTAAAAAGTCACATGATAGATCCATCAATTGTACGTAACTAAGAACTTATATTGTTTCTAGTTACGTAATCTGTACGTCAAATATCCCCACACCGTGGGCCAATCGGGGGAATTTTTACAACATTTTAATGTACGAACCAACCCCTTAGGCCCACAATGTCAGCATCATATGTGCGAATACACGCAAGTGGTGAACGATGCATCGGAAGCCACGGACGAGAACGTAGACAAGTGGCGGGTGAATTATGAATCCACTTCTGCGAAACATTCAACTTGTTTCTATGCAACACAACATTCCAGCATGCCACACAACACAACATTCCAGAATGCCGCACGACACAACATTCCAGCATGCCACACAACACAACATTCCAGCATGCCGCACGACACGAAACCACATGGACCGGACATCGAAAAGACAAGACCTCTGGTGGAGTCATTCCAACTCTACAACCAGATCGACTATAACCTCTGTAAACTGATCCACTGGCAACTGTTGACTGACGCTCGATCGTACATCGGAGGACAGACTAACAGTAACGATAGGATCCTGGTCGCTATATTCAAGCTAGACAGGGAACATTCGGTGCTGGCAGAAAATCGAAACTGGAGATATTTGCCGTTAAGCGTCTTAGCGATCGGGACAATGTGCGCGAAGCATATCGGGAGTCAGTCTCCGATAAACTCGCTCGACTGGATAAGTCCTCTCCACAGACGACATAAGAGCAGAGAGCAGGAAGATTTGCGGCTACGAAATGAGAATACGAAGGACGAGATGACATGCGAGGAGCTACATAAAAGACGTAGTGAGATTCTGTACGAAATGCGCAAGATCTCTGGAAAACGAGTCGTCGTTTCTGGACGAACGGGCCAAAGAGATATAATGTTTACACGACGGCCCGCAGATGCTTAAAGCCGTTCGCCTGCTACAACGTCGACAACACTGTAAGTCGACGGTGCACGACGAGTTTAAACACGTCATTGCGGACAAACACAAAGTTTCGTCAATCCTAGCGAAACATTTCGAAAACCAATTCCAAGATGGAGTAGAACATTACGTTGACATGTTTGAAGGCTCGCCAATTACTGCCAAAGAAGTAGAGACTGCATTCGTGAGGCGCAACAACAACAACAACAACAACAGGGTATGCGGATATGGCTTGATTCCAGTCGACATGTTCAAAGAAGTATTCGAGAAACATCTCCCACTGGAAGTAGGCACAGGGATACTAATAGCACAGCAGAAACCCGGCAAACCGCTTGGCCCTCTGAAGAGCTTGGCCCTCTGAAGAGCTTGGCCCTCTGAAGAGCTTGGCCCTCTGAAGAGCTTGGCCCTCTGAAGAGCTTGGCCCTCTGAAGAGCCTAAGACCAATAATGCTGCTGACGTTATCCCTCATCACTTTGCACCGGATCTCCGACCAAGTGAATGACTTCCTTTCGCCATCTTAAAGCGGATTTCGACGCAGACGTTCAATAGCAGATGTGATACGGGAGCATCGATGGCTCGCCGCGAAGTGCCAACGATACAAGTACGTGATCGAAATACTGGGTATCGACTTATCACGTGCGTTCGATACAATCACTGCTCGGGGACGTTGAGGACCTGTCTCGCCGAAAAATGCTTGCGACCACTGCTTGCGTTCCATGTGGTCTCTTTGGCTGCGAAGACAACACATCAACGAACAACTCCGACTGCGTTTATATAACGCATTTGTGCCTCCAATGTTACTGTACATCGCGGGTGCGTGGGGCCTGACGGGGGCAGAAACGGAAACACTAGATGCCTTTCATCACAAGCAGCTCCGCTCACTCATCAGGATTCACAGGCCACAGAGGATAAGCAACGTGACGTTGTATGACCGGTGTCGGTGCCGTCAAATAAGCACATAATATTATGAAGGACATGCGATGACCACGTCCTTCGCTTGGACGAACAGCCGCCCGCAAACCAAGCAATGTCCGCATATTTCCGAACGGACGGACTTAATGGATATCGCCGCCGACCCAGAACTGGCCTCCCCGACACCCTTGACACCGACCTGCAGCAGATCGGCATGCGGCTACAGACAAGGGTCGACCTGGAGCAGCTGCGTCGGATCGCCAAAAAACAAAACCCAGTGGAACAAACTGCACCTAACAATAGTTGAAGAAGAGCGGTGTAGGCCCTAAGCGGGCGTAAGAGCGAGTTACTCGCACGAGTTGGCTTTCGCGACTGCGAAAGACACTTTTAATAATAATAATCACGCCATGGCGGTGAAGTGGAGGGCATTGGGTCATGTCCCTTTGGCTGTGAGATAAAGAAAAATCGTGAATAATCTGTTGTGCCACTACAAGATAGCGTGGCAAATTAATGGGTGGTTTACTTTGCACCTCCTTCCAAAATGTGCAGCTTGCCTAAATACGCCACTAGTCTCAAAATCATTCTTTCGGGGTTTTCGTATTTTTATTAACTTTGGGGTATTGATTTAAAAGTTCGCTTGCTATTTGTGTGTTTGCAAAAGAAAATATTAAAACCAGACGCTATTTACATTTTGTTATTAGACGCGACATTGTTGGACGGTGTATCTTGTCTTTATCGGTGCCGGAGCGACAGAAAGGAAAAGGAAACTTTTCGCGGCACGCGAGATTTGGGTTGTCACATGATACCACCTCTGTACTGACCAGCTAAGGGCGGTGATAAATAATAATAATAATAATAATAATAATAAGAGGAAAACTTATATCGTTTATAAATCTTCGAAAACCCTCAGAGGCGCATCATGACGAAAGGGTTGGGCAATCTCGAAATCGGTGTGCAACATTAAAGTTGTCAACAGATGGAT
>SDWI01002005.1:10924-34165 GCA_009193005.1 Lamellibrachia luymesi
TGTGTGTGTGTGTGTGTGTGTGTGTGTGTGTGTGTGTGTGTGTGTGTGTGCATGAGAGAGAGAGAGATATTTAATTTTTATCAGCGATACAACAGCTATATTTATTTTACTGCAGTGTCGTGTAAGAAGCTGAAATTGTTGACATCATCACAAGCGTATTTTGGCACGAATGGTTCCCCTTATGGAAACTACGAGAAGTGTTCGTGGAAGATTCAAATCCCCGGAAACAATAAGGTAGGTTTGTGCAGTATTTGTTTGATGCTAGTCGTTTTTTTTGGTCGGAGTTTTGCAATATTAAATACACGTGTTGTTACATTAAGTACTCAAACCATTGCATAATTTACTGATAGCAAACATGGTCGAATCATGACACAGTCGTGTTTGCTTACAGAGAGTGCGGCTGCATTTCTACCGATTCAACCTCGAATTTGGAAACACCAATTGTCCGTACGACTGGGTGAAGATCTACGGCGGAAGTAGTGCCAGTGCACCGTTGATTGGGACCTACTGCGGCACTAACAAGCCAGCGGATGTCATATCCCCTGCGAGCACTGCGTACGTGGCCTTCAAAACAGATTCCTCGGTCACAAGACCCGGCTTCAGGATTCGGTACTCTTTAGGTGAGATAAACGCCATAATTGATTTTTATACTCATTCGTTCGTTCTCACGGTCTTTCGTTCTTTCGTGTATTTATTGATTTATTAATTGATTCGCTTATTTATTTATTTATGTGTTTATTAATTTAATCAGTTATTCATGTATTAGTTAATTCGTTTATTTGTTTGTTCGTTTGTTCGTTTGTTCGTTTATTCGTTTATTTGTATATTCATTTATTTATTTATTTATTCATTTATTCATTTATTTATTAGTTCATTGATTAATTTATTGATCTATTGATTTTTTTTTATTAGTTGAATGATTTATTGGTTTAACGAAGTTATATGTACATGAAATTACCACTTTTCTTCTGAAGTTGTAAAACGACTACACGGATGCGTAGGGGAGGTACCAATGGGGAATTCATATCCCGCGATTGTTGCAAGTTCGGGCACATTTTCAAACACTTGACATTTCTCCATTTAGCAATAGCGATGTTTTTCCAGGTGTACATTGGTAAGTACTACTGGCCAACCTATACTTGTGTAAGTACTACTGGCCAACCTATACTTGTGTAAGTACTACTGGGCAGCGTATTCTTTTGTATGACTTTATGCTGTTCATACATCTATTATTGAAATTGAGTATGTGTTATTGTATTCTAGTAGTTTTCGCAGGTCGTGAAGTAAGATTTTAACCAACCAATTTTTATATATCTTGTGTTCGTGTGTGGGTTGCATGCAATGTCACATGGACGTTGATACAATATGGCGTTTGTGTATCAACTTCTTCAATCATTGTGTATATTTTACTATTAGTGTTGTTTTTCATCGCAGTGTCGTGTAGGAAGTTACAAGTGTTGACTGGATTATGGGGATACCTCTACACTTCGGGGTCTCACTACGAAAACTACGAGACGTGTTCGTGGAAGATTCAAGTTCCCGCAAACAAGGTGGAACTTCGTATTAGTTACTCGATATGTGTAATCTATGCTGTGTTTCATGGTTTTTTTCCGACTTTCATTATACATTTCTCGGTTGATACGCATATTCAATAGCTTAAATGAATGAGCACCGATCGACTCGTTAACCACAATTGGTGCATAGTCATAAGAATAAGTACGTATGTATATATTAATGCGTGCACAACTTTTGTTTTCATGTATGAGCAAGTATATTTTGTAAGATAGTCACGCAGCACGTGCATATCATTCCAGTTCTTGCCAGGAAACCAATTTGCTCTGAGCATATCTGGTCAAATGCTTTTATGTTTTGTTTACAGCGAGTGCGGATTTACTTCCTCTCGTTCAATTTGGAGAATCATTCTTCTTGTCGCTGGGACTCAGTAAAGGTCTACGACGGAAGCAGTGCCAACGCACGACTGATGGGAACGTACTGCGGCACTAACAAACCAGCAGGCCCAATGTACTCTTCCGGGAACAGTATGTTCGTGACCTTCACGTCTGATGTCTCGGTCACAAAACCCGGCTTCAGGATTAAGTACTGGAGAGGTGAGACAGACTAATGTACATATTAACCAGGTTTTCGTACTTAAGTATAAAAATAAGCAATTCTGCATCAGCGACCATTTTCCTCTTTTCGATAATCATCAGTATCGAATGTATGCAACATTTACGAAAATCAGCAAAATCTGAGGAATACAATGATTTAGTAGACATACTAAGATTGAGAGACGCCTGGTTGCTATTAACGAACAGGTCCGAGTAAGGATTAGTAATTGTGTGCAAAACGTTTTACATGCGAACAGTAAATTATCATTTAATGTCAGGAAGTGTCCATCATTTCTTACGTTTTTGATAATTACCTATGCTTTACATATCCCGACATATATCGATAATATTGGATGTTTTCCAAGATATTACCGATTTTGCGATACATAAATGCGACCGTATGTAGTATAATATTGTTGCTCATCATTGACATTACACCGAAGTAAAATTACCACTTGCCTAAACTATCTTAATTAATGTTTTGTAAGTGTTATGTTACTTTGTATTAGTATTGTTTGATGAATGTTTCTGAAAATGATGAAATGATCGCATATTAAATTACTTGTTTTCTTAATTGTTCAGTCTAGCGTGACTGCAGGACGTGCCGGTGACCAGTCGTGACTGACCCAAGGACGCAGCCCAGTGACTGGGTCGTCCATCGAACACGCCGTCGTTGTTAAACCGGATCCCATATGTAATCGGATGCCGAACGAACCGAATGTACCCGAGTGTCACATATACGAATCCGGATGTTAAACCGGATTTCATATATCCGCTCATCGGCCATAACAGAACAAGCCAAGATGGCTGAACATTGGCTTCCGCTTTTACTAATTCTGACAATAAAACATCAAACTAATGATAATAAATGTTGACTTGTCATTATAATATATGTGCTGCTTTCTACATTGTGCGGGTTTTGTGCGGGCGCGTGTGTACATATATTTTAACTTGTGTGGTCATACTTAGGTTTGGGTAAACCAATCGCGATAGTTTAAAGAAGGCCATGGAATTGATATTCGTCAATCAACTTTCCTAAGAAAGAATTCTATTGACTGGTGTAACAGTCTGAAGCTTCTTGCCAGGTCTAGATCTATAAATTAAGGAGGTAGACGAAAAGTGATTTACATCGACATTCAATGTAAACACCATTGACTATAATATTTAAATGCAAAAAAAAGTGATTCAAAACAAAATTATCAATGACATGTGTATCAATGTCCACAGGATTTCTAAAGATGTAACACACATTATTCCCTGCACAATCAAAACATGGCAGTCATTGCCTTGAATAAAAGCATCATTCCTGCGTCGCGAGTACGACATGTGGATGCAGTTAACATGCATTTATCATCGACACCGTACCGCACCAATGCAAGCGTCCTGACTGAAACTAAGACAACCATCATCGAGGTTGCCCGATTATACTGCCCGATTACTACTCCCGGCGCAAATGTTTTTCCTCGGTTAAAGAGTCATGATCAAAGAATCCGGGTTCCTGAATCACATTAGGACTAACGATAACCTTTCGCTGCACCCCATAAAATTGGTCTCAATATAATTAGGAAAAATATGAGGATATACGGATGGCAGAGAATAACTGGGTGACATGGATGTGTGGGATAAGAACATAATACAACTTAGCGGTAGTTAAGCAGGGTGAAGATGACATACGAAAAACCACGTCATTTGAAATCAGGAAGACGATGGAGGAAAGTTATGAAGGGCTACATGTGAACGATGGCATGTTAGTCAAGACGAAGTAAAGCAGACGACGACAGGATTGTAGCATACATAAATATTTACACAGGACAGGCGTTGACAGTAGACGGTCAGAAATAATTACTAAAAATAAAAAGTATCGGATTTTCGCAACACAGTGAGGACACGAGATGTGTTGGAGAAGGCGGCAATGCTGGGCATGATAGAATGCAAGACGAAAAGAGGACGCCTGATAGCCAGGTGGATGGACGGGGTGAACCAGACGCCACAGTTGGGGCTGACGGAATAGTCGGTACCTGGAATAGCATGTTTTTCATCGCTAGATGGCGGGCATGTATAAACGCAATGTTTCACGGGAACGAGTGTCGACGGAAGTACAACACGTAATGTTGTACTTTAAAATAGATAGTCAGAACAATGATATATGCATGACAACAATTACTGCTTCAGTAAAGAATACATCCTACTAACAATAACGCTATCTGGTATGAAGAAGAAATCACAACCATAGCATAAGAACGCAATCAAATCGGCTGGTCTGACGTTTGGTAACTTCGAACTCGGTTCAGCACGCGATGGCATAGGTAATTGTTTCTACGCACAACAATTCGTGCCAATTACGTGTTTTACTTCTGTCGACAATCTCACCCGATTTCACCTTTATGTTAGTGTTATGCTATGTACCAGTTATTTCCGGTAGGGTCTTACATGAAGCAGTACCCGATTAAATCGAATGGAGAAAGATGATCAAGAGGATCGCCATGCAGATGATACAAACTAGGCAGCTGGCGGACCTGGTTCGTCAGAGAAAAGCTCTCACTTAGCTGCAGAGGTGTAGTCATAGGGATGGATTAATGTGCGTAACTCAAATAAACATTAGTTGAGAGCAATGATAATCAGTGATTAAATATAATATTATAATATCGTGAAGCTAAGATTGAGCAAATTATATTTAGAACACCTCCCAGAATTATCGGAAAGTGAGAGTATATTCTCGGACGAGATAATGATTCCGAGATTATTTCTCGTCCGCGGGTCAACATCGTCGTATACCTCTCTGAAATAGATCCATAATAATTTTGCATATATACACGTAGAATTAAAATGCTGGACTCTCGATAAGCCAATTGCTTCCTTGTCGACTTGCCTTCTGGGCGTTTGCCTTGGATGGCAATCTTAAAACTCTTGGTAAATATGTTGCCTTTATGAAACTTTGCACTGCAGAGCTGACACTTAACGTATTAGTAGACAACTAAGGTGACTCCTATCGGATCGTAGAGAACTAACATCGGTATGCAGAAGTCCCGAGTGACAGTATCTGTCATATAGCGGTCAGTGTTTATCAGTCGCTATATTCGTTTTGTGGACATTTAATGCTTGTTATTTTTCGCGAAACAAAACGTTTTTTCCTTGACGTTTTTCGAGCTTTTTTACGAGTATTTGTTTCACTCTGTATTATGATCAACGCCAGTGCCAGTGACGAGTGAACAACCCTTGGAACTTTCTCTCAGCAACAACAGTTTCCTGCGCCCCCCGTTCGTGCATTTGTAATGAGTGTTACACACTGCTCTGCTATAAAGTAACACATATATGTCATCGACATCATTGTGTTGATTGAGCAATACTGACTACTGTTGTTGCTAGTTTGTTTATAATATGGCATCAACAGTTATCGTAGGGCATAGTTTCGTTTCCCGTTTAGAATCGGCGGTTGGTAGTCGACATGACATGCCATCAGCTTAATGTGTGTCTAAACGTGGAGGTCGTAGTCAATCGATTCGAAATTTGTCGCATAGGTGAAAACATATCAAGTGAGTCATGCAATTCAATTCGAAATATTTTTATTCACATAGGTGACAAAACTATTTCAAGTGAGTCACGCAATTGTGTATTTTCGAAAGATAAATTATTGCTCTAGTGAATGACATATTTACGTAAACCTCCTGCAGTCGATTGTATGTGGGTGAATTCCTTTTTCGATTTAAAGGCAGGTATACTCAGTCATATCAACAGGAAGAGCTATCAAGTTAACACAGCGAATGTTGAATTGTAGCGATACTTCCAAGGTAATACCTACATAACCTTATGGTCATGTAAATGGGTCAAATTATGTCGACAAGCTGCTATGCGTGATGGTGGACTACATCTCAATCACAATGTGGGTATATTAAAATATTATAAAGCTATTCGGAGCGCACTTGTACACGGACTTAGCCGTCTGTAAGTATGATGTCCCTAGTTAATCAACACGACATAAACATATAAGTATGTAGTTTCCATTGACCTATAAAATACATTAAATTATTTCCCTCATACTCCAATGTTGAAGTTTTTTCATTTAACTGTTGGTGGATTCTTTTATTGATGACTATAAGTACTATTACATTATATGTTGCTACGTTTATATATCTGTAAATATGTGCAGGATGTGTACGTGTTACACATCCTGGAAGTCCGACACAATCGTAGGCTTCAGAGCATTTAGTTGGTCATTATCATGCGTTTCCAATGCGGTCTGCTTTTACTATTATTTATTTGCTATGACGTTAGCATTATTTGGTTTTTACCAAATCACACGTTGTGCTATTTCTGTAGCATTTTGTTCTTACTATTACATGTTGTGCTATTTCTATAGCACTTGTTCTTCATGTCACATATTGTGCCATGACGATATGGCCTGCATTTTATTTTACCATTACAACTGGTACCAGATTTCGGGAATTGCTTTTACAATTGCACGATACGTTGTTTCTTAACAAGCACTGTTGCAACGCAAAATGTCTCAATCCAAATTGTTTAGCGTTGAATACATCATTTAAAATGATTTGTTGCTTTATATTCATCGTAGTTATGTTGCACTTTTGCATTTTCTATGCTTTTAATACAATTCACATGGCTTAATTTGCCCAACATTTTGGGGAATTCACTTTGCTCAAATCTGAGTAGATATTTTTCTATTATAAGTATCTTCTTGAATTTTCATGTTCTAATTATTTGCAGTGTCTTCATATATCACTTACATAACATGCACTTTCTTCACATATTATTGTACAATTGGATATAGAGGATCAAGCACTTAAACCACGTCAGTGCTTATCAGTGGCCATGGCCTTGGCATACAATAAATACTTCGGCTACTTGTGCTTGCTCTCTTTTATATTTTTTTGTATTTTCCAGCATACCGAAACGAAAGACGACACCAGCTTGGCAAAATCGGGTTGCAAGTCGGCGTCAGCGAATAGCTGCAAACACTGTGACGGATGCCACAACCGAATTGGAGCGGGTCATCACGGCGCATGTTACGGATTGCCTGGCTGACATTGTCAGACTGTCAGTGTTGTAGACTCTACGGAACCACCAACCGCAGCTGAACAGTGCAACTCTGCCAGCAGTTGCCAGTACATCAGGAGTGGAAGGTCTGGAGCCTCGCCCCTGTGAAGTTTATATTACGCTGGGACTTGTCGAGTCTGAGAGTCAGGAGCCCGTGTATTCAGGTATCCCTTCGGATTTCGATATGTCAATCTTTAATCAGCCAGGTAATCACATTTTAAACAAAGGACGATACAAACCCCTCCCTCCTCCTCCCCCTACCCCTCCTCTTCTTCCATCCCTTTGGATGCGCTCATCCCATAATCGGTCACACATCAGATCTGGACCGATGAGTAGAAAATATGGGTCGGGTGTCCCAACCCTATGCCTTCAGCCTAAACAGAGGGCAGACATTACTAGCATCGATCAGTGGTGCTCTGTTTTCAATATCTCTATGACGATCTATTTGAAGAAATGTCACACCCAAGCACAGGCTATACTTAAGTATTCGGAAACAGTGCGTCACATTGAAAGAGGAGATGAGGAGATTTTGTCTCCTTTGATGAAAATGTCCAAATTCAGAGGCAAAACAACCACACTCCATGGGACAGCATGGATACTGAACAATGCGTATTAGCCATTTCCAAACCACATAAGCAGCCATCCACTTCCAGTCCCATCAAGCTGGTTCCACGGGGCTTTTGTTTACCACGCTGGACGTTTTTGTCTTTTGCCAATACAGCCACATGTGTCCGGGATGTGGAGGTCTGCACCCAAGTTAAAAGTGTCATGCTGTTCGAGATCGCACATACACTCCACACTTCCCCCAACAACAGCTGGGTGGCAACAGCGATGCCTTTCGGTCCTAAACATTTCGGTCTGATCGCCAGTTCACCAACCAATCTTACAGGCAACGTGTCCACTCCTCTCAAGGGAAGTACTACTCTTTCAAACGACCACGGCAAAATTCACCATGCTCCCTCGTTAACATTGCCACGTCATTCACTCACCGATCTTCCACCAGGACGGATTCCCCCAACACCCATCAATATTAGGAATGAACTTCAAGTTATGCGTAGTTGTATTGACAAAATAACACGCCATTACTTAGTTCATGGATTCACATATGACTTTCACACCGGTTTTCAAGGAGTCATAAATAACAGTCATATTTATAATCTCTCCTCCGAGTACAATGTCCATTCTCAGTTACACTCATATCTCATCTTGTATTATCGCCAAACGGCTAAATCCTCAAAAAACGTCCTGGTCAGTTCTGGCTTATACATCACTTATCGTTTCCGCCCACAGCATCAGTCAATGATAGCATCCCTGGTGACTCACCTAGAATATATTATACTACCATAGACGAAGCAGTAGCTGTGATCCGCCTGATAGGGCGACGTTGTTTCATGTCTAAAACTGACATTGAAAAGGCATTCAGGATTGTGGCCATTGCACCACAAGAACACTACCTTCTTGGTTTTAATTTAATGAGCTATATTGCATATACACCAGTCTGCAAATGGGCCTTAAATCCATCTGTTAATTTTTTGAAACTTTCACTTCAGCGCTTGAACATGTTGCACGTCGACATGTGCATATACCTGACATTTTACATATGCCTGATGATCTTATGGTATTATCGCTTTCCGAAGAAGCTTGTATGTTACAGCTAAGTTATTTTCTATATTTATGTGGCCTTATAGGAGTACCTACTCAGCAGAATGTCTGCATTCGTTCACAGATGCTGCTGGCTCACCAGGTCATGGGGCTGTTTTCATCTCACATTGGTTCTTCTTCCTCTAGCTCTTTCCCATCGTAGATAACATACATCTTTGGGCTCTATAGATGCGCAGTAAATGTAATATAATTCACACTGACAACCACGCTTTTGGAACAAGTGATTAATAATTCCACATTCAAAATTGCTGATATGATGGCTCTTGTCAGGAAACAAACTGGTAATCACGTATATGCAATTCAATGTGCAGATACGTGCCAAACATATATCGGGAAAGATAAACACACTAGCAGGCCTTCTGTCTCGTTTCCAGATAACCAAATTCCGGGAAGGGGCTCCATGGTCCTATCACCTTCCAACTTCCATTCCGGAACACATTCTACCATCGAACTGGTGCCACACCTAATTAATCTGGTACAACATACTATGTCTCCATCGACAAAACGAGGATAAGATCAATCCCTCTTATTTCTAACACAGTATCAATTGCCGCTTCACATACATGTGCCATCTATATTCGTGGCACTTTTTGTTGTATATCTTCACAAAGAAAAATATGCATACAGAACAATTGTATCCAAATTATCAGCAATATCTTACCTTCATCGATGTTACAATCTTCATGAGCCCAATAAACTAATTTTAGTTAAGAAATCGCTGCTAGGAATTGGACATTTAGGGGCAGGCCCAATATTCCAGGAGGACAGTTATTTGCATTTATTAGATAAACAGTGTTACAATTTTCGTCACATTTGTATTTCACATTGACTACAAACACTTTTCCAATATATGTACCTTCTAGCATTTTTCGCTTTTCTCACAGTAGGAGAAATGGCTGTCTCAGAGAAGAGTTAAAACATATTACAGTTAAATAACGTACGTTTTGAATCTTGTGTTAAGGCGATGTATATAGCAACGTCATAAACATTCGACTGGTCATAGTAGTATATGCACGTACCAGTAACCACTGTCCTGTTGAAAGTCTAAGACTTTACCTGGAGTACCGAGGTAACTGACCTGGGCCACTTTTCAACCTTCACTCTGGTCGCCCAGTGTCAGATTAAATGTTCGCAACCATTATGAACAAGTCTTTGCATTTCCTTGGTATCAATGCATTTCTGTGCAAAACGCAAAGCTTCAGAATAGGTGCAGCATCACACGCAGCACTAAATGGGATGTCTGATGCACAAATTAGATATACGGGTAGATGCAAATATGATGCCTTCTTGTCATATATTCGGCTGGTTTAATGTTGTTGGGCTGTGGCTGCCACGATCTGCATTGCAGATGGCTTGTGTATATATTATTTGATTTAGGTTTAGGTTTACATTCGGGATTAGTATGATTGTATTTAATTCAACCAGTAGTAGAATGGCTAGATGTTACTATGCAACTGTGGGACTAGTCACGAGGATAAGTCTTTTTATCTTGATGACAGTAATATAACAGCCAATGCCTGTATTTCCAATATTTCTTTGTTGTTTTCTATATTATAAACACACGCTAGTTATATTCACATGTAAACCCAGCAACATAAACATAAATACATACATACATACATACATACATACATACATACATACATACATACATACACACATACATACATGCATATATATATATATATATATATGCATGTATATATATATATATATATATATATNATTAATTGTTTTTTATTAATTAATATTATGCTTGTAAATAGCTGTTCGTTGCCTAGTTTGTGTTTCGGAGGAATGCAGATGTGAACGACACGATCGAGTTCTACCGATCGGGAAATGTCACCAGACTCATGTGACGTTGACGCAAACACACAGCGGCGAACGTCGCGAAACGGTTGTCGTTGAAGCCGACCGAAGCGGACGTTCGCCCGTTGCCATCGTTACCGGAAACATATATCACCGACCTGATGAATGTCACGCGAAACGTAACAGAGAAACACGAACTTGTCTAGATAGAGACTATTGCATGCAAATGGGAACAGTGTAGTTTACGCCTTGAAGTTGAAACCATTTTTAGCGACGTTTTTAGTGTGCAACGGTCGATTGCGAAACAAAGCTATGTACAATGCGTTGACATAGCGACTATTACGTTGATGTTGTATAATGTTAAACAATATACACCGTTCACACCATTCACTTGATATTCCTTTAACAAAGTTGTTTGGTCACCTTTACAGTCTTTGTGACACCCTCATCTTATCGCTTAAGCCATATGTTATCCTGCAAAAACGAACACATTAAAAAATTAGGTTGAATGAATACAGACAATGAATTTTGAAAGGCCTTTAATTTTCAACTGTCACCTATATTTAGGGAATAATGCACAGTTTGTCGACGTCACGAGAGTGCAGACAGACATATAACACACTTTTTAATGTCACTATTAGCGAACATGCAGCTGGGGCCGGATTCACGAATCATTCGTAACGTTCGAATCGAGTGCCTATGCTAACGCACGTGCTCGTTCGCGAAAGAAGTGATTCACACTTCATATGTATTCTCAGAACGAGGTAGCCATGCGTTATCTTGGTGTTCTAAAATTACTCAACTAATCAACCGAGCTTCAACGGCGAATCAGTCAACGCAGAGACCGACGTGATGACAGACTCAGCGTGTAGGATCAACAAGAGAAAACGCTAGGTGGCACCACATGCTAACGGCTACATGTCTTTATACATTGGGTCAAAATAAAGCCCACCCACCACCCGCAGCTCGGCAGACCAGTGCAATCCACGTTATGTACGTAAGGTACAACCCAACAACACATATATGTTGTCGAAACAATTCGAAATTAACAGCCAAGTTAAGAACTAGTTTAATACTCGCTGTCGGGTTGAGTAAAAGGTCTAGCAAGACTGAAACAAAATGAAATACGACTTGCAAGCTAAGCGCAACGTAATCATAGTCAAAACACGTTTTCAGAGTATGTAAAGTTTGAATTTTGGTTGTATATTACAGCAGCATTTCTCAGTGCCGTTTTGAACTAATATTTTGTTTTTCTATTTCACAACCAACGTCGATAAGTAAGAAAATAATGTCAGTTATATCATTGTGTGTGGGTTCCTGCTTACGTGCGTGCGTGCGTGCGTGCGTGCGTGCGTGCTTGCGTACGTGCATGTAGACATGTGTAAATAAAAGGGCTGAATGTTTTCCAGACACGATGACAAATAATGCTTTAATGCAGTGTCGCCGTCTGGTGTCTTTTTTCGTGGGGTGTAAAAGTCCGGCAGTTAAATCGCAACCTAGAATACCGTCCCATGTTTCCCAAATTCATTCCGCCCTATAAATGAGTACCAGACTACAGAGCTGAAGGCGAGATAGTGATGTCATTGGGTGAAATGCTAACCGCTTTGAGCGGTATGTGACTGGAAACTATGCTGTATTAGGTACGGTTTCATGTTTACTTTTACCTTTACGGAAAGGGCGCAGGGAACCACCGAATGAAGGATGCACGCTTCGTGTTCTACTTCCTTGTCGTGTCTATGTGATACCCTGCATGGGGCGGTTTCACGACGCATTTGATCACATACCAATGCTTCGCGAAATCGGCCCTTGTGTTGAAGCAATGAACGTATTGTCGTTTAAATAATTGCTACCGTCGTTTGTTTCGCCAGCTGGCTGGTATGGTTGGTTCCCGGCCCACTGTGAGGCGCCTCTGTTGTTGCCGGTATGCCCTTCGACAATATGCAGTATGACTGTGGGGAAATATTCGTTCCTGTTTTAGTAACAATTTAGAACCAGGGAATCCCATGCTTGAATATGTAAACACACCGTCTTAGTTTCGCACATATTGAGACATCGTGACATTGTGACTCGCAAACAAGATGCACGATTCTGACGAGGGTTAACGCAATACGTTAGATACTTTCCTGTGGAGATTGTTGGTTTGGCTAGAAATGCTCCATTTCTAACAAAATTATATGAACATTTACACTGCTGACGAATGATTAAATACATAGAAATGTGCGACCTAGTTATACTATAAATCGTCAGCACAGAAGTTCCTCAGAGAAAATCCTAGGTGGTAGTCGCAATCTTTGGTAGTCGCATAGTATAACTAATAGTTCATAGTATACAATCTCAACTGTTTTAGTTTCCTTTGAAATAATAATATATACACTAATATATACAAGTTCAGCAATAATTCCTTTGTTCCCAACGTATATTAATGCTTAGCGAATGCGTAGCATAATTTTTAATTTATCTCATACGTAGCCATGATGAAGTTCCAGCTATAAGTTGTTTGAAACAGTGAACCTGCCCGTTAAGCGTTAATGTGATGGGGGTGGCATTAAGTGAGAGGTTCGTCCTAACAATTGGTGGGAGGTATAACTAAATTAGTGGGAGGTGGAATTGGTGGATGGGTAAACTCTCAAAATGGGTGGGAGGTTGGCCCTCAGAAACAAGGGGGACTGAGGTTGCAACACCTGCCACACAACCCTAAATCGGGGTTTCCGACTCGATATTAAACGCATAGACTACAGTAACAATACTGGTTTTTCCCTATCCTGTTTATTTATAATTATTCCTAGACATCTTAATGCATTATATTCCTAGACATCGTATGCATGTCTTGTTTCAACAATATCTTCTTTGAAATAATGTCTCAAAACTTATGTGTAGCATACTCACTAGTGAAGGCCATTAAATCTGGATTTACCTATAATTTAGTATATGTTTTATTTACTATAAATTACGATACTATAAATTACGGAGAGCAACTAAAATGATTCCAGAACGGAGATACCTTAGTTATGAAGAACGCCTGAAAGAATGTGGTTTAACAACTCTAGAGACAAGGCGGTTAAGAGGAGATCAGATTGAAGTGTTTAAGATATTGAATTGGAACTAGAGGATTTGAGGTAAAATTAGTAAAGGATCAATGTAGATTGATATGTAGGTAGATAGACATCAGGAAGCACTCGTTCATACAGAGGACAATAAATGAATGGAACAAATATTTTACATGCAAATCATTAGTTCAAGACACACCCGAATAACGAGTCTCGGGGACTTCTTAGTTGTGAGCAAAAACAGTTTGAATGGCGAGCTCCTTTCCTTTTAATCATGCGTGGCATAAACGCGGATATGTGTGATCATACGGGTTCATTTGCGGGTCTTATATATCACGTTTGGCACGTGAATGATGTATCCGGTAGACAAAGGCGTGCGCGGCGCAGCTCTGACGACAGAGACGTGAACAGCGCGAGACAACCGAGCCACGTGAGATACGCGGTCAACACAAAGGCAGTCGCAGATCAACTATTATGCATTATTATCAAATCGGCCGGAACGAGTTAATCGGCGTAGCCCATCCTAATACCAGGAGTATGGCAAAGTTGTCTTTATACTGGACTGCGACCCGATACAGCACACTTTTGTGGCGAGCAGAGCCTTAATTAGAGACAGCCATTTTCAGACGTCCCGCAGAACATGAGCAGTATGCTGTTGGTAAGTTACATTGTGGGATATGGGGCTGCACTTGACAGTGTTGTGTTGCACTTAGTCACATGTCATTATCACGGGCGTCAGGAAAAGGGGGAAATGGGGCGCTTACTATCTGGATTTGTTGGGAGTAAAATGTTGGTCTTTTATAGCGAGTAGACTATTTAGGCATTAGTTGTTTTAAATATATTATCTAGTATATTTGTTAACTAGTTATATTTAGTTGTACCATTACTGCCACTGAAAGTGGACAGTTTGGGAAATATAGAGATGTACGTTCAAAGTGATCATGGTTTGTGTACAAAGTCAACATTTCATTTGTACGCTGCTGAAAAAAACAACTCACAAGACAAATTGTTGTTATTTTGGAAGAAAATGTATATATAGGCGTGGAGTCTCGTAAATGTTGGTTCCCTGTAAACGTGTTCCACGCTTAGTTTATAGATAATACAGTTTGCTTCATGAAGACACGGACGCAGAAAGGGAAGTCGGCGCCCAGGTACAAAACACAATTTGGCGCCCCTCCCCCCTGACAAATATTTTACATGTTTCCTCTCAGAGCCAACTGAGCCGGTCATGACACAGTGCAGTTTGAAAATGGCTTGCATGTATATATCAAATTGTATTTTATGTAGTCCACTATTACAAATAATCATGAACAACAAAACTAAAGTTTAATTTCGTATTCGATATGAACTGCGAATTGTTCATGGTAAAATCAATAGTGAATCAAAAATAAAGAACAACCCAGCGCATTTTGTATGTCCGAATAATTAGCTCATTTTACCAATAATCACATCCATACCACTATAAATCAGTTTTATATAAAATTGTGTACACGAGGAATGGAATCTAGGAGCTAAAGTACCGCATTGTTGAGGAGCACCGTTTGTGGAGTTTTCTTATTGATGCAATAAATCTGAAATACCTATCAACTCCGTACATGCTGTTAAGTGCCTAGACATTATTTGGTGTTCAGTCCTACTGTAATTATGCTTATCAATGTTATTAAGAGAACACTGACATCCTGACAGCACAAAGACGCGTGCAAATATAATAACCCTTATTACTACCGTACCCGTACTCGATTACAAAACTCGTACACACGAAGACTGAGTGTTTCGTTTTCTGGTCTGGCATGTCATCACTTGATTCTCGATGCCGAGCCCTGAAATACATTTCAAGTCCGTGCATGCTGTTAAGTGGCTAGACATCCTTTGATGTTCAATCCTACTGAAATTATGGTGATCTATGCTATTAAGAGAACACTGACATTTTGACAACACAAAGACGCATACAGATATAATAACCGTTATTACTACTGTACTGTAGGCTGAGTTATATTTATCACAATCCTCAATCTCAACTTCCTGTGCGGTTGAGCTGTGGCCGTCTTCGTCATTGGAACATTTGCTAGGTCAGCCTGACAAATGACCTACAGGGACATGTTGAAGAGCAAGGAAAATCATATGTCTTCAATGCGTTTACAGTTTGATAGACAACTTGTACAATGTAGATGTTTTGTACGTGCGATTGAATGACTGGTCAAATTACATTACAAGTTGTAACGATATTGAAAACTAGTTGGATTTGAAAATTGTATCGACGTCTAGTTTCCACATTGCATCGACGTCTAGTTTCAACGTTGCAGCAATGTTGAAATTCAACGTTGCATCGACGTAGCAAATTGGTCACCTCAAGTATTGCGTGTGTTTTTATTTATTAGTATCATTGTCTTTCACACGTTGCTTAGACACACCCTACTAGTCTATATTAGCGCCGACGTGTTAGTCAATTTACACGGAGGTGGCCAAAACCCAGACAAAATACTTTGAATCGTACAACATGTCAACGTTTTAGAAACAAATATATGTAAATGTCATTCTACAAGAAAGTAAGTAACTTAGTACAAACGTCGTGCACTGATAAAATTGTTCAAGTGAACATCACGTGAAAGCAGAATACACAGATCCCGCCCTACTTTGCCTTGTTCACCAAAATGGAACAGCCTAGACACCCAGCCAAGTGTTTCATTGTGTTGTTGCTAATGTTGCATGCGTATCATGTTACAACAATATATTGTATACATCAAGCCGAAACACGATATCCACACTGGACTGACTAATCTTTGTGAAGGAATAACGTCTACATGAATCCGGTAATCACGAATGGTCTGCCCAAAGTGTCGACTAGCAACTATACAGGCGGTGTTATCTGGTCTGAATAGTGGGACGAGGGTTAACGCAATACATTAGACACTTTCCTGTGGAGATATTATATATGAAAATTTACACTGTTGACGAATGATTAAATACATAGAAATGTGCGACCTATAGCTATATTATAAATCGTCAGCACAGAAGTTCCTCGGAGAAAATCCTAGGTGGTAGTCGCAATCTTTGGGAGTCGCATAGTATAACTAATAGTTAATAGTATACAATCTCAGCTGTTTTAATTTCCTTTGAAATAATAATATGTACACTAAAATACAAGTTCAGCCTTAAGTTATTTGTTCCCAACGTATACCAATGCTTAACGAATGCGTAGCGTAAGTTTAATTGATCTCATACGTAACCGTGATGTAGTTTCAGCTATACATTGTTTGAAACAGTGAACCTGCCCGTTAAGCGTTAATGTGACGGGGGTGGCATTAAGTGGGAGGTTCGTCCTAGCAATTTTTGGTCTAAAAAAATTTGTGGGATATAGAATGTGTGGGTAGTTGACACTCAAAATAGGTGGGAGGTTGGCCCTCAGAAACAGGTGGGACTGAGGTTGCAGCCCCTGCCACACACCCCTAAAGCGGGGTTTCTGACTCGATATTAAACGCACAGACAACAGTCATAATACTGGTTTTCCCCAATCCTGTTTATTTATGACTATTCCTAGACATCTTAATGCATCTTATGCATGTATTCTTTCAACCATATCTTCTTTGACATAACGCATTGAAACTTATGTGTAACATATTCACTAGTGGAGGCCATTATATCCGTATTTACGTATAATTTACTATATATTTTTTTACTATAAATTACGAAATTAGCGAGACGTAGAGCGAAACACGTATAGCTGAAACTGTCTATTATATTTGAGAAGGAGTCAAACCAAACCTTCGGGAACGCCACGATAACAGTAACTAGTCCAAGTGATCCGGCGATCTATTTATGTCACACTTGAACAAAACACACGTCTCGTACCGTATCCTCCAACAGCAAGGATGCAAATTCGTACGGTTTTACGGGAGTAGGTGTCATTCCTTACGAGTTTATACGTTTCGAACAAGGTTTTGTAGTCTTACGGGACAAGGCCCGCGTTTGCAAATGACATGTAAATGACATGTAAATGACATGTAAATCATCAGTTCAAAACACAACCGAATAGCGACTCTCGAGAACATCATAACGGTGAAATAAAAGCTGTGCCAAAATATCTCGAAATCCAACAGTTTGAATGGTGAGCTCCTTTTGACCATGCGTGGCATAAACGCGTCTTATATATCAGGCTTGGCACGTGAATTGTGTGTCGGGTAGACAAAGGCGTACACGGCGCAGCTCTGATGACAATGTATGACGACAGAGACGTGAACAGCGCGAGACAACCGAGCCACGGGAGACACACGGTCAACACAAAGCCAGTTGCAGATCAACTATTATGCAATGTTATCATATCGGCCGAAACGAGTTAATCTGTGTAGCCCATCCTAATATCGGGAGAGTGGCAAAGTTGCGTTTATATAGGATTGCAACCTGACACGACACACACTTGTGTAGCAGACAGAGCCAGAATCAGAGACAGCCACGTCCAGACGTTCAGCAGAACATGAGCAGTATGCTGTTGGTAAGTGACATTGTGGGACATGGGGCTGCACTTGACTGTGTTGTGTTTGACAGATGCACTTAGCCACATATAGTTATTATGGGAGTCCGGAAAAGGGTGAAATGGGGCACTTGCTATCTGGATTTGTTGGGATAAAATGTTGGTCTTTTATAGCGAGTAGACTATTTAGGCATTAGTTGTGTTAAATATAATATCTAGAATATTTGTTAACTAGTTATATACAATTGTACCATTACTGCCATTGAAAATGGACAGTTTGGTAAATATAGAAATGTACGTTCAAAGTGATCATGGTTTGTGTACAAAGGCAAAGGCAACATTTCATTTGTACATCGCTGAAAAAATTCAACTCTCAAGACAATTTTTTTTGTTTCGGAAGAAAATGTATCTATAGGCGTGGAGAGTCGTAAATGTTAGTTCCCTGTAAAAGTGTTCCACACTTAGTTTATAGATAATGCAGTTTGCTAATATGTTTCTTGAAGTCACTGTTGCAGAAAGGGATTTCGGCGCCCAGGTACAAAACACAATTTGGCGCCCCTCACCCCCTGACAAATATTTTACATGTTTCCTCTCAGAGCCAATTGAACAAGATTTGATACCGTGTAGTTTGAAAATGGCTTTTATGTGTATATCATATTGTATTTGATGTAGTCCACTGTTACAAATAATTACGGACACCAAAAGTAGAGTTTAATTTGGTATTCGTTGTGAATTGCGAATTATTCATGGTAAAATCAATAGTGAATCACAAATAAATAACCACCCAACGCATTTTGTATGACCGAACAATAAGCTCATTCTACCAATAATCACATCCGTACCACTATAAAACAATTTGGTGGTTAGACATCCTTTGATGACCATTCCTACTGTAATTATGGTTATCAATGTTATTAAGAGAACACTGACATCATGACAACACAAAGACTGGTGCAAATAAAATAACCCTTACTACTACCGTATTCGTACTCGAATGCAGAATTCGAATACACGAGGACTGAGTTTTTCTTTCTCAGGTCTGGCAAGTTCTCGCTTGATTCTCGTTGCTGAGCCCTGAAATACATTTCAAGTCCGTACATGCTGTTCAGTGGCTAGACATCCTTTGATGTTCAATCCTACTATAATTATGTCTATCTATGCTATTAAGAGAACACTGACATCATGACAACACAAAGACGCATGCAGATATAATAATCCTTATTACTGCCGTTCCAGTAGGAATGATGTTTATCATAGTCCTCAAGGAATTGGGAATGTCATCGAAGATTTTACAGTTTGATGGACCACTTTTACAACCTAGATGTTTTGACTCTACAAATGACATTACACGTTGTTGCAGTGTTGAAAACTAGTTGGATTTGAATGTTGTATCAACGTCTGGTTTCAACGTTGTAGCAATGTTAAGATTCAACGTTGCAACAGCGTAGCAAATTAGTCACCTCAATTATTCCTTGTGTTTTGATTTATTAGTATCATTGTATTTCACACGTTGCTTAGACACTATATTAGCGCAGACGTTTTATTCAATTTCCACGGAGGTGGCCAAAACCCAAGCACAACATGTCAACGTTTTGGAAAAAAATATATGCAAAAGTCATTCTACAAGAAATAAGTAATTCAGTACAAACATCGTACATTGATAGAATTGTCCAAGTAAACATCACGTGAAACCAGAATACACAGATCCCGCTCTGCTTTGTCTTGTTCACCCAACTGGAACAGTGTAGACACGCGGCCAATTGTTTCTTTGTGTGGTTGCTAATATTGCATGCGTATCATATTACAACGATATATTGTATGCATCAAACAGAAACATGATATCCACACCGGACTAACTAATATTTGTGAAGGAATAACGTCTTCAGGTATCCTGCAACCACGAATGGGCTGCCCGACCTGTCGACTAGCAACCATACAGGCGGTGTTATCAGACCTGAATATTGTGACGAGGTTTAACGCAACTCTTTAGACACTTTCCTGTGGAGTTTGTTGGTTTGGATATAAATGCCCCATTTCTAACAAAATTAGATATGGAAATTTACACTGTTGACGAATGATTAAATGCATAGAAATGTGCGACCTAGTTGTACTATACTACTTCAGCACAGAAATTCCTCAGAGAAAATTCTAGGTGGTAGTCGTAATCTTTGGTAGTCACATAGTGTAATTAATAGTTAATAGTATACAATCTCAGCTGTTTTAATTTCCTTTGTAATAATAACATTTACACTATCATATAGTTTCAGCTATATGTTGTTTGTTCCCAACGTATCACAATGCTTAACGTATGGCCTGTGATTTTAAGTTATCTCATACGTAGCCGTAATGTAGTTTAAGCTGTAAGTTGTTTTATTCAGTGAACCTGCTTGATAAGCGTTATTGTGACGGGGGGTGGCAGGAAATAGGAGGTTGGTCCTAACAATTGGTGAGAGGTGGGTCTCAAAAATTAGTGGGAGGTGGAATTGGTGGGAGACGGACACTCAAAATTGGTGGGCGGTGGTAGGTTGGCCACCCAAAACATGTGGGACTGAGGTTGCCACGCATGAGAGGTTTTCCACCAGCGGGGTTGTCGTCTCATTAAACGTATAAACTACAGAAACAATACTGGTGTTTTCTCTGTCATGTTTAGTTACGACTGTTCTTAAACATCTTAATGCATGTCTTACGCATATCTTCTTTCAAGTATATCTTCTTTGAAATAACGTCTAAAAAATTATATGTGGCATATTAATTAGTGCAGGCCATTATATCCGTATTTACATATAAATAACTATTCATTTTTATTTACTATAAATTACGGAACTAGCGATACGTAGAGTGAAACACTTATAGCTGAAATTGTACATTATGCTTAAAAGCGATATGTTTACATTATACTTGAACAGAACACATGTCTCGTAAAGTAGCCTCCCATAGCTTGGATGCAAATTCTTACGGTTTTACGGGAGTAAGTGTCATTCATTACGAGTCTGTGCGTTGTGAAACAGGCTTTTTTGTCTTACGGGATAAGGCCCGCGTTTGACAAATGTCATGCGAATCAGCAGTTCAAAACTCACACGAATAGCGACTCTCGAGAAAATCATAACTGTGAAATGTCAGCTGTGCCAACATACCTCGAAATCCAATAGTTTGAATGGCGAGCTCCTTGTGACCATGAATGGCATACAGGCGGACGTAAGTGATCATACGGGTTAGTTTGCAAGTCTTATGTATTTGCGGGTCTTATATATCAGGATTGGCACATGAGTTATGTGTCGGGTAGACAAAAGCGTACACGGCGCAGCTCTGATGACAATGTCTGACGACAAAGACGCGAGACACGCGAGACAACCGAGCCACTTGAGACCCGCAGCCAACACAAAGGCAGTCACATATCAACTATTTTGCATTATTGTCATATCGGCCGGAACGAGTTAATTGGTGTAGCCCATCGTAATACCAAGAGAATGGCAAGGTTGTCTTTGTATAGGCCAGCGAACCGACACAACACACACTTGTGTGGCGGACAGAGCCTACATTAGAGCCATTTTCAGACGACCCGCAGATCATAGGCAGTATGCTGTTGGTAAGTGACACATTGTCGGACGTAGGGCTGCCGTTAACAGTGTTGTGTATGAGTGATGCACTTAGCTTCATATTGTTATCAAGGGCGATCGGAAAAGGGGGAAACGGGGCACTTGCTATCTGGATTTGTTGGGGGTAAAATGTTGGTCTTTCATAGCGAGTAAACTATATAAGTTAAGAGTTAAATTAATATTACTTTAAAATTCACTAAGCAATGAAACAGCAAATAGAGCGAATAAAAAGTTAGGTGTAGGCCTGTCGTATATAAGTATTCGTTTGGCGCGAGCGTGCGAGTGTGTGCGCGCCTGTCTATGCGTGTCCGTTATGAATATTTAAACGAACGTATGTTCTTTAAATAATATAATATCAAAGGATGACACTCGATGTAATAATCCCTCCTAGTTATCACATATTTCGATTAACTGAAAGCCGGTTATAATGCCTAGCTTATGAATGTGAAACTTTGCAAGCTAAACTACGTGACGGCAACATATGAGAATGTTGTATAAAAAACACTCTTGCCAGTTACTGTACGTGGCGCCATGTATGCATGATGCCGCTGATATAGAGTAGTTCTAGTCTTTAATTGTTTCTAACGGTGACTTGCCGCGACAATTATGGATGTTAGATGTTCGAGCACCCAAGAAAACCTTTCCTCAAACGACGCTCCTAAATTAAAAATCATGTAAACAACACTAGGAAGAACTTTTAAGCACACTTCAACTAATGTACCGCATTGTTGATAACATAAACATTATTATCAATACTTAACTCCATAACTTACAAAGTACCTTCATATATAATACGCTGCATAATACATATTACATTCTCTAAATAAGTATGAAAACGAATACTTCAAATATGTACTCGATTACAGAACTCGAATACACGAGGACTGATTTCTTCATTCTCAGATCTGGCAAGTCCTCACTTGATTTTCGATGCCGAGCCTTGAAATACATATCAAGTCCATACATACTGTTATGTGGCTAGACATCCTGTGATGTTCAATTCTACTGTAATTATGGTTGTCTATGCTATTAAGAGAGCACTGACATCATGATAACACAGAGACGCATGCAAATATAATAACACTTATATATATATATATATATATATATATATATATATATTATCATCTTTATTCGGACTCAAAATCAGCATAGAGAGTAAATCGGTATAACATAAATAATATATTTATTAAGTAGTTAATAAATATTAGTAAATATCGATAGATATAACTTATTTCCTATTATTACAAAATGACTACATTCATATCATCATTGTTTTCCCCGCTCTATATATTAGGAAAGATGTTATAACGAATAATTGAAACAAACGTTATATAATTAATGTTAATACATTTTTGCTACTAATTATGCTATAATTATTATGTGGTTTCTTTCATTCATACGAGATAAACATAATTCCTACTGGAGTACGGTAGTAATAAGTGTTATTATATTTGCATGCGTCGCTGTGTTATCATATAAATATATATAATTTGTGG
>SDWI01002005.1:46792-63543 GCA_009193005.1 Lamellibrachia luymesi
AGGTCTAACTATTGCTTTATAAAGAGGTATAATTAACTTTTTTCCCTTGTATGTTATGTTTCTTCTAATCAATCCAAGAATTTGATTACCCTTTGAAGCTGCAATACCACATTGCTCTGAAACTTTCATATCAGCGCTTATTGTAACTCCTAAGTCCTTTTCTTTTACAGTAGTACCCAGAACAGTGTCTCCCACTTTCTATGGTGATTCGAAAGTCAAACGTATAGGCTATATAATATCTTGCATGATGATTAATCTCACTTTCTAGTACTGGCACTCACTTATATTAGAATCGATACAAACAACAGCTGCATATCCCACCATTACAGAACTCTGCTATTGTGTGCATGTGTAATTAATTGTTACCTTTTATCTTGTATTAGCAAACAAATATTTTTTAGAAAGCCCTGTATTCTTATATAATGTCCTTTGGAACCATAACATGAATTGTATAATCATAATTTCCTTCATTTACTAGTCATGTTAAATGAACATCTAAAAAAGCACACCACAACTCACATTAACTCAAGTATCTACCTCAGTGATGGAGACATCAAGCATCTACCTCAGTGATGGAGACATCAAGTATCTACCTCAGTGATGGATACATCAAGTATCTATCTCAGTGATGGAGACATCAAGTATATACTTCAGTGATGGAGACATCAAGTATATACTTCAGTGATGGAGACATCAAGTATCTACCTCAGTGATGGCGACACCAAGTATCTACCTCAGTGATGGAGACACCAAGTATCTACTTCAGTGATGGAGACATCAAGTATCTACCTCAGTGAAGGAGACATCAAGTTTCTACGTCAGTGATGCAGACATCAAGTATCTACCTCAGTGATGGATACATCAAGTATCTACTTCAGTGATGGATACATTAAGTATCTACCTCAGTGATGGAGACATCAACTATCTACCTCAGTGATGGAGACATCAAATATCTACCTCAATGATGGAGACATCAAGTATCTACCTCAGTGATGGAGACATCAAGTATCTACCTCAGTGATGGAGGCATCAGGTATCTACCTCAGTGATGGAGACATCAAGTATCTACCTCAGTGATGGATACATCAAATATTTATCTCAGTGATGGAGACATCAAGTATCTACCTATTTTTGGTCGATTGTTGGGAATAATCTTTTCTTACATTTCAAATAGCTTTCTTTATCTCAGATTTTATTAAAATAAAAATATCCATCTCTAAAAAATCTCCAAATTAAAATTTATCTTGTACATACAACATTCACCACATGCCACATTGACACAAAAAAACAAACCGAAAATATACAGATAATATATATCAAACTTACATACATACATGCCTATGCTTTTTTAAAACTACGTTCGGAATAATAAATAGTCAGCAGTGGGATCACAATTCTATAGGGGAGGGGTTCACTTTTTTATTATAGAAAAGTGACCCGGGGGTCCCATTTATATGGAGGTCACTTTACTATTTCACACCGATACGATAGACCAGTCTCACAATTTGTCAGTTTAGTACACTTGCCGAGTTAATCGCTTATTTGACAACGGTCAAGCTCCAGCACGTATTGTATTGCCGCAATATGTAATATTATGTAAGAATATCACAGTATGTATATTTCGTGTAATGTTTCATATATATACCAAACATAATCACTCGTAATCCAAATATGTTAAATGTATATACATATTTGACTAAATAAATAGTTCCGCGCTCATGAGCTCATACATGCTTCAGAATTTGCTCTTATCGACAAATTTGACTTTGCATTTTAGCAATTCCCAACCAGAAAGCAAATCATCCATATTACTTGGACGGGTTGTGCGAAAGCGGTTTGGTGTGCACCAGGTGTCTAGGCTCAACCAGAGAAAGATGTTTGTCAGGTAGGTGACCACTTACATGTGACCAATGCTCCATAATGTGCTATGTACAACGACGTGATATTAAACTGAACGTGTGTCTTAATATACATCCTTCGGAGCTTTGTTTGAGACTTAGTCATCGTAGTGTCTATACATTTTGAAACAGTTGATACACTCCACACAAATGTCCTATAACTGATGTTCAATAAGTGTTAATGTTCACAACTCATTTAATAACAATATNGCGAAAGCAGGTGTCTAGGCTCAACCAGAGAAAGATGTTTGTCAGGTAGGTGACCACTTACATGTGACCAATGCTCCATGATGTGCTATGTACAACGACGTGATATTAAACTGAACGTGTGTCTTAATATACATCCTTCGGAGCTTTGTTTGAGACTTAGTCATCGTAGTGTCTATACATTTTGAAACAGTTGATACACTCCACACAAATGTCCTATAACTGATGTTCAATAAGTGTTAATGTTCACAACTCATTTAATAACAATATAAAAAAATACATCATGTACATATCGTTGTTTAAATTATTAAGATTTGTCTGTGGATCTCGGATATAATTATTCACATGCATGGAGTTGACAATATACATACTTGTTTCCTGGCAACAATATCGAAAAGCCAATATTCACTAAACAAATTACTAATATGCGACGAGGTTATCTTTGGTCAAGGTTTTAGTGTTTTTCGTTACAAATGAAAATGAAAATGTTGCTTAAAAAACAATTGCTTAGTTGAAAAAAAGATATCGGAGAACACCTCTTAATCTCCAGTGTGCTGTGTAATTAACGTTGATACCGTCATGTCTAATCGCATCAGCTGCTTACATGTAGATGGTGCTCGTGCGTCATCCCATTAAAAAAGCGAACTTCCAAGTTTCGTAAGTTTGGCTAAAACTCACACAGTTTTGGCATTGGCCCAAATGAAACTCATGATGTTACCATGTAATGCCTTTTAATAGTCTGTCATTTTAAATGATACAATGTTGACACTTAGGTCCAAAACTGTGGAATTCCTCGTCCACTGTGAACCTGACTGAATCAATCCCCTCGACCACCGTGAAGCCGACTGTTTCAAGCTCCTCGACCACCGCGAAGTCAACTGTTTCAAGCTCCTCGACCACCGCGAAGTCAACTGTTTCAAGCTCCTCGACCACCGCGAAGTCAACTGTTTCAAGCCCTTCGTCCACCGTGAAGCCGATTGATTCAACTGGTTCAAGTGGTTCAAATTCCACTGGTGTTGACATCCGGTTGAAAGGTAAGATGCATCGTTCTTTGTCTACAGTGTTTGACCTTTTGGATATGAACAACAATAAAAATACCAGTTTTAATGTAACAGTTTTTTTTTCAAATTATATCTGCTTATTACAAAAAGTTACCCTTGTTAATCTTTATCACTTGTGTAATTGTCGCCGTTCAATTTATGATCAGGCAATGTAGTTATGCTTTGCAACTGTTTTTTTTAATTAATTTTTTTATTTATTAAGATCAACTATTCTAGTCGTGGACTTTGCTATTTTACTACGTCAAATTTTTTCAGGAACAACGTTTGAAACAACATGTTTGCAGAGTACTCCAAACATTGCACCAGTGCTTCCTTGCTGTGTACCTGGCATCACATTTGTTATTTGCCTTTTTTAAATGGCGTAATCGGCTGTTCTTAAAAGAGTAAATGTTGGCTAAGTGTTGTGATAAGTGTTTTCTTTTTTTCTTCTTTTTAGAATTGTTTTCGGTTTCAGGAACCAATCAATTGTCAGTAGGCCTACTGGCGCTAGGTGGTCTGCTTGTGACCGCTGTTCTCACCAAGTTCTACTGACAGTACAGTCGGACAGAATCGAACAATTACCGTGAGAGAAGACGAACACTGATGTCACTGATAGCTGCCGTAGTTCACATACGTATATTAACACATTTGCATATTAAGTGTTTTTTAATAGTTTATTAAGGGTGCGTTTTAACAGCATTGCTAATTCACGGCTTATTTGCCTTGCGACTTCTCCGAATACATGTATTTAAATGTTACTGTTTATTTTCAAGAATTATGTTTGAATCCATTATACAATAGAAAGGCGTCTTGATATTTACAAATGTATATATGCAACAGCTTATCTAGTGCATTTCATATGCGTAATTCATGTATGGCTACTGAATACACAAAGGTCGCACAGCTAGGATATTTATTCGAGAAATATCTTTGATGGCGGTGATAAATTGAGGTATTATAAAACACAATCATTACGCCGAACTTTTCCTATCATCGCTGACACACACTCAAAAACGTGCAATGCTAAAACCAACCTACATTGAAAACAACAAATTTACGGCACCAAAATTATATCAATATTCACATATATTTATATAGGGCATGATCACTTTATTGAGATTTGTACTGGGTAGTATTGCAGATATGTCATTACCTTTCTATGTCAACTCGGGCTAATTATTTTCGCATGGGGATAGTTCGCGAACATGCTTGACAACCCGGTAGGTTAGACATATATTATTAGGATAGATAGTACTATGTGTGACGTAATAAACATAATGCCCAATGTGTCTAAACGGGTACATGACATGTGTTTCTGATATATTTTTGTGTAAACACATGCACTAAATATACAAATAAGTTGGGTTATGTTTGTTGTGCACATATTGATACGAATTGATGTATTCAATAAAACAGTCGGCGTCATGTTCAATGCATTTCGTTCAATCGTTTCTTGCTTTGGTCAAATTAATCATATTCGTGCAGTGTTTATTGACTTCGCGCAGTTATCGTTGATACCAAAACTGTTTATGTGTGTAAATACTAGACATGCCAATATATTACTCACATCAATTAACTGTCGAATTATAGGTCCCATACAATCGAATTTCATATCGTCAAAGCAATATGCGCATGTCCGCATTATAAGCAGTGTAATCAAACCCTGTCATTAAGGACATTGATCACCGCGGCTGTGTAATTATGTATAAAATAGGTTAACAGGCGGCTGTGTAATTATATATAAAGCAGGTTAATAGGAGCAGTGAATTTGTATAATTCTGCTTGTGTGTTTCCACATTTCAATTATGTATTTACTGGTATTTACTTTTCTACCTCGAACACTTAGAGCTGTCAAACTTTTCGCATATGTATCAAACGTAGACATGTCACGTGATAAAAAAGTAACTTAATTTATAATTTCTTACAATGAAAACAAAATTACAAAGCATTAAACAAGTTTTTGCTTGATAAACTTTGCGATGATAAGCTGCTTGATAAATTTGAATAACTTCGCGATGAGTTTGCGTCACATGACTTCCGCGTGGGGGCGCCACTATAACGGACAATACAACTAAAAGGTAAAGGTAAGTTCTTATATAGCGCAGTATCCAGTCCGTAGGACCGCTCAAAGCGCTTTACACTTCACCCCCTGGCAGACCTGTTCATTCCAAGGCCATCTGAACTTCTCTGGGAAGTATTCAGCCACGCTGCAATTGCGTGCGCGAAGACTATTCGTTCAAATATCCAACACTGTCTGTATTGCCAGGTACTCATTTATACAGCTGAGTGAACTGTGACAACGTGGGGTGATCAAACTTGCCATGGTTCGAAGCGACCGCAGTGGGATTTGAAACCGGGTTCTCTCGATTAAGAGTCCGGCCTTCTAACCGGTATGCCATCGCGCCCCACTAAAGTAAAACTAGTAAAGAGTGCTTCATAATACCAATTAAATGCAACATCAGGATTGTAACACTATACAACCAAATGAGGCAAACAATACTAAAGTTGACCCATAACTTAATGTTAAAATGTATTATTAATGGCAGTTATTTATTGGTGTATCGCCTCATAATCGTATTATGACAACATGTACATTAATCTGGTTTGTGATGATACTCGCACAATTGGACATCAAACCAGGACATCGTAGCCCATTATAACTCAAGTATGCAATTTCATTCATTCCTATCCCCCTTGCGAAGTTGTTAACAACATTGACTGAGCCGCGTCACGGACGCTACTGATGTGGCTGATATATTTTATTTCCTCTTGCATAACTAACAGATAGAAGGGACCAAAGATTTTAGTGTGTCTTCCGAAAGATACAAGCAAAGTGGCGTGAATAAAATTGTCCAAGTCTCGAAAGAGCTACAGTTCGATTCGAACCCCGGTTCCCTTGACCGACAATCCGACGCCTTACCACATGGTCTCGCTTATCCGACTCTCGCTCGCATTCGTGAACTCGGCGAGAAGAGAGACTGGCCCCCAAGGCGTGGTCTCATTGTTACCCACTGTCATATCTCCATTTTGTGTAGGTATTCCCGTAAAGCGCCAGCTGCCAATCAGCGTCACAATTGAGATTCTACATTAAACATTGAATGCCTGATTTACATTTCCTGCGTAACATTTGTGTCAATGTAATCAAAGTTTAAAGTTGATTAGACTGCATCGTATAAACTGATAAAAATCTACCCTTATTTGAGGATGTATTGACCAAATGCCCGGATGAAGCCTAATTAATAGAATTATGTATGCGACCAGAATTTGGATGCATACATAATTTCCGTCACAACGAAAAGTGAACTTTGCATGCAAGCAATGATGTGTGCGACAAACAGTGGCGCCACAGCACGGAGCCTGGATATTGAGATACACGATCAAGTGATATACTAAATCCACTACAGAGGGCACCAGAGCAGAGGGTAATTGCAATACTTCCTTTCTTGGTTCTTCCCGTTGCAAGCATATCGTTTCTACAGCAACACGTACAGAAACATACATTGTCCCAATATGTAGGTAATTCAAATACTTAACTGAACGATTCAGTGGCAAATTCATGGGTACAATTGTGCATTATAATTTAGTGTTTTTTTTCCTCAAATGTATATGACATCCAATGATTATAAATGAACAAAAACAAAGAAAAACCGAAACACTGAAAAACTTACAATTGGTTAAATTGTTTTTGAAACCAGGACCAACACAAATTGTTGTGGAACAAGTGCCAAATTAAATAAATGTTAAAGCTAATGGAATGTAAACAGATGTTTAGACTCTTGATAGCTTAGTTGTCACACAGAGTGATACCATCCTTCACCACAAGTTTACCTGCAAATACAAACGAGGTCAATCATAGTATTACGTCCAGTTCGCGTGTTTAGCATTTGCTGCAATGATTTGTCACTTAAGGCATCGATAACATTATTTTCCAGACGGTAAATGCCTTACTTCCGACTAATTCGGTAACCTCACATCGCCTCACTTAACGATGGTCTTGTGACACGCCCGTAGCAACAGTCCGCTGACGAAAACTGTGTCACACGACCGAATATTCGGATAATCCAACCAGTTTTTTTGTGAGACAAATAAGATGCCTTTCTCTGTAGCATGTGTGTTTATGGTATGAATAAGCAGATGCACAAAATAAAATATATATTAATATGTTGGCTATACATATACTACACATGTGTAAATACAGGTTAATTTGTAATATCGGTGGTTTTTAAGCCAGTTTAAACCGGCTGCATGCAAACAATAACCGAAAACCATACCTGGAGGAGATCGACTCAAATGGCCGTTGTACCAAAGAGTAGACAAACAACCAGCTAAGGATAGCAACTCGTAAAAACTTAGGCAAATACAAACATACTGTGATTATAAAATGTCATTAACACTTTAAAGAACTGCAAATAACAAATATAATTAACGCGCATGCATCTTGGAATCGTTTTATATTTTTACTGTTGGCTTAGATTACTTAGTCCCTCAGCGGAATTCCCACAATGCGTGATGGTAGCCACAAATTGAATTGTATGACTGAAACACAGTGGGCATGATTACAGCAATCAGTATTGCATTGTGTCCGTTAATGATCGAATTCAGTGTACTACGTTGCCTTGTCATGTTTGTTTGACAATGATACGTTTTCACTGTAACATTAAAAAATACATAAACAATTAAATATGTCCAGCGAAGAAAACAAACGCAATGTAAATGGGATATAATGTCAACTAAACACATTCAGTTTGATTGCCCAATGAGGCATCCGTCAGTTGTGTGTGCTATGCATGCACACGGGATAACATATACTGAAGTGTACGTGTTAGGCAAATATAGTGATATGCCCTGTTTCAACCAGCTGGCTTCATATCTGATTTTTTTTAATACGTCACGTTCAATGTTCAATAAACATTAGCTTCACTCCTTTGCCTTTGTGTCCACGTCTAGTTTGTCAGTAGCAATACGCCATGTTATGTAGCATTCGCCAGGTGGCAGTATTAACAGTAACATACAGAAGTAACATGTCGATAAATCCTATGACATATGGAGAAATATGGCATTCATTCATTGTATTGTGCGTGTGCGTGTGCGCGCGCGCGCGTGCGTGCGTGCGTGCGTGCGTGCGTGTGTTTGCCTAATACCAGAGCATTATGCTGATATGTGTTATAGGTGTTATCTTAATTTTTAGGTTGCACGGCTAGATCAGACATGTTTTCTAGATCATTTTAGCTCACCGCGCCGGTGAACGTGTTGTACGATTGAGATAAATTCAATATTATTGCAGGCTAAAGCTACATCCTCGATTCATCTAGCACATCTCGAATCGGGTTCGTTGGTGTACACCTACCTAGTGCGTGAATATCATAAGTAATATATATGGAGTTGATTTAATAGCGTAGTTTTGTTAAAATCATCGACATATTTGGCATTGATCGTTAGATCGGGCAACTTGCGATAGTTAGAGTAGACTTAGGTATAAGAGCCAGATTCACTTTTGCCATTGTTTGCCGAATTTCGAAAGTAATATAATAGTTTGTCCGATGGTTTCATCGAAACTGGGTAAACTAGCAACGAGCCAATATCTCTTAGTGGTTACTCGATACCTTATACTTTTCGCAAAATGATTTTGAAACGAGACAAACAAAATCGAATTAAACCTTAACAAGTAAAAACGTTTTAACTCTAAAAGCTTTCTAAACGGAGGTAGCCATAGTAGTGAATCTATCTCCGAACTATCACTACATGTAATCCGTTATAATCCTCACGTTGTGCATTTGAACCAGGAAGCACAAATAAGTCAAATATGGCATGATTAGTCTGTTTGGCAGTATTAATGTGTACCAGTATCAGCCTTTGCACAAAATTATGTTGATGAACAGATACATCAAATGGCGATACATTTTTTTACAGTTATTGTATTATAGTCGATACCATAACAGGACTAACTATAAATGTTTTCTGCGCATTGTATGATTCAGGACTAGCAAGGCGAATCGGACAAATCTGCACATCCATTGAGTAGTTTACCACATGCATCGAACAGCTTGCATTTATGGTGAACCTGCAAGCAATCTAAGTTTGGTGTCAATTCAAGCCGTTACCCTGGGGCAGCACATAAGTGGTGATAAAACACAATAACGCACAAGTGTGTATATAATATCGTATCGTTGTGACATAACCGAATTTACTGAATTAATAAAACAACGACAATAATATTTCCCGATAACAACAATTAATACGCCTGTTTCGACGCAAACCACGAAAATAGCACAGCCACGGACATTTCGACGTATATGCGCCCGTCCATAACTTCCCCCATGACAAATACCCGACCATGGAGCGCGCCGGATAATGGTATAATAACTTATGGCCGATTGTAGGCGGTAGATCGTCGTGGATCTGTTATTGCACGGCGTGCTTTGTTCATACAAAGTTGATCTCATACCTGATAGTTCATCATGAGACTGCAAGTCTAGTGATTTACCAGCTTGCAGCGCATGTCAGTCGGTGCACGATTTACGTTCCGAACAACTGATAACATGCTCCCGGGAGCAGTAACGCTATTATTTAATAATACTAAAATGTCAAATGTCACTTGACCCCGAAATAGATACTTTCTAGTTGTTCAGTTAGTGGAATTTCTCAGTCTTTTTTCCCGCACTCTGGTGTATTAATGACGTTTCTATTGTAAAGTGCATTCACTGATGCGACGTCGTAATAAAATTATGTTCTCACGAAAGTACGTCAATGAATGCGTCGTTTAAGTTTTCGAAATGACATATTTGTCATTTGCACTCTAATTTATTAACGTTATTAGTGAGCTTACAATGCTTATTGTTCGATCGTTCCATCCTGCTGGCTACTAATCGTATGCTGCTACAACATAATTCTTTACTGCAATCAATATAAATAATATTTACAATAGTAATATTATATTCACCGCTTACTTTCGTAGCACTATGTTGCAGTAAGAGTGTTGGTGTTGGAATGAACAGATCTACCAATGGGTGAGGTGTAAAGCGCATTGAGCGGTACAAAGGACTGGATACAGCGGTCCTCTATGTAAAACAAGTTCTAAAATTGATCGTTCAAAGCAGAAAACATAATGCAGGCTAGGGGTAACCGGCATCTGCTTACCAGTTACGAAAACCGCAAGTATTTTCAAACTACACGGACAACTACCAGACAATCAGGAGAAACGCGATGAGTTTTAGCGCGAATACACCGCATACTGCCCCCGTATATCTGCAACGACGTTTTCAATTATTGCGCAGACGTCCAAGTCAGCTGACGTATTCAACGCCCCCTGGCGCCGGTCAACTAAAGGTATTGTCTCGGAACCACGAACATTGATTGAATCACGCCAGAATGCAAAATCCTTTTTCCCGGCGGAATTCGATGTTGCCTGACACTGTACTTAACGCGTGTTCCCACCAGACAGCGCAATACAGACAATGAGGCACGCCTAGTCATTCATGAGAGTTGTAGATAATAGTTAACGATTTCCAGTCCACACGAAAAAAGGAATGTTTTCTCATACAGAAACGTTATAATCTCAATTTAAGAAATAAAAGCTAATGCAATCATGACACATTACATGAGATTTATATCTATGCGCTTGAAAAAGTTACTTTTGTGAATAACAGTCGTTTTGGTTTACCGATCTTAGCATTTTTATGAGATATGCATTGCTAAACTGCGCAAGCGATGATCAAACAAGGCTGCAATCGGATACTCTAGATCACTTGGAAAACCAGTACTACAATTGACCTGTGTTACATTTGTACCCGGCGTCCCCTACCCTATGTACGTCATGTGCGGGGATACATTTTCATACGCATACACGTAGGCTATAACTTACGTTCAACCAGATTTGAATTTGAAAGATTACTTCAATAACATGGAACATCGTTCAGCATTCTCGAAGAAACCATGTGTAAAATTGGATTACAGGCGCCCATTTCTCTCAACTCATGTTGAACAAGACTCGAAACTAGGTTCGAGTTGACCAGGTGGCGCCACTCGCACTACCGGTAGTTGCAAAATATCTGCTTAAGCAAAAAGTGTTGTGGCAAAACAATGTGTGCCGAGAGAAACTCTGGAAACCGATATTCCACATAACCGTGTGTCACACACAAAAACAGCAAATTAGAGACGGTATTTCTGTCTAAATTACTTAGCTTATCGACCAAGCTTCAGCGGTGAGTCCGTCACCGCATAAACCTCAGCGTGTTTACGCTGGTCCAACCGGAGTACAACACTAGATGGCGCCAGATTTTAACGCATATATGGTATATACACATTGGGTCTAAAAAAAACATTGCCCACTAACATACCAACTGCTTATCACCATACCAGGTTATCGATGCAACTTTTGCTAAGGATGTCATGTATATATTGTACAGTCGCAACAACAAAGTGATATGTTGTCGACATATTTATAAATTACCATCAAAAACTATTGTAAATGGCCTCGCTCATTTATAGAGCTCTTCAAATGTTGAATGTTTTCCACAGACACAACACTTACTGAAAATTCTGCTTCACAATGGAATCGCGCCTGTGGGGTGTCTTTGTTGTGGCCGGTGAATCCATCGACAATATGGCATACGATAGACAGTAGGACACATACTAGTCCCGGTTCTGGTAGCATCTAAGCATTAGGGAAGTGTCCTGCATTGACACTGAATACGCCATGTACTTGAGCACAAGTAAACAAAACGTATTAGCATGTTAAAGCCAAATCGGTTCTAAACTTCAGACAGGGTAACATTATTGCATGTCAACAAGCACCTCGATGCATGAGAATATCCATAATAACACAGCGGTCAACTAATCGACGAAGCTGATGCGGTGAACTAATAACCATTACGTGACTAAATCGGAACTAGCGAACTAGCGGGCGATGAGTGGGTTGTCACCTATCGGTAAATGAATGCGTTAGCGCCACTGATATTTCTTCTATCAACCTAGTGAATAGTGTTTATGTTNAAATACTCATTTTAATATAGTTAAAAATATATAAATATATAATAAGTAAATAAATTGAAATACAGTGTACTTGATGACGCAAATAAAAATAATATAATAACTTATAATAATATAATATAATCAATTATATTGAACATTAAGAAAAATTATTAAAACGAGACATTGTAAAACTATCGTAGCAACCTATTTCAGTGTCGCTGATCATAAAACAATTTGAACATGTGGGTTTTTAATGTTCGTTTTAACGTATGTAGGGCCTTAACGGCGCACACAGCAACAGGCAGCCGATTCCAGGGTGGGGGTGCCGAAATCCCAAAGGCATGTCTCCCAATCGCACGCTTTGACACCTCTACACTTAATGTCAAGTGCTGCGCCTGTCGTAGTCTGCTATCACGGTGGTGCACATGTAGTAGTTCAGCTAGATAGATGGATGCCAGGCCATGTAAACATTTAAACACAATTACTAACCCTTTACATTCGATTCGGTGACGCACCGGTAGCCAATGCAGCGCCAGTAACACATGGGTGATATGGTCACGTAGCCGTGTCCTAGTTACCAAGCGGGCAACTTTGCAGACATGTGTACCTAATACCATAACTTTCAGTATTCTCAGAGCCATTTTCAGTATTTTTAATTGACTTTCATAACACTTGTGTCGTGCAAAAAAATGCACCCGTGTTCGCACTCAAACTATGCTATAATTCATTATTTTAAACGCGTCAAAATTAAGAAAACTTAAAATACGATTTTCTTAAATATATTGCATTTTTATTATTATTTGTTTCCGGCGCTGCCTATAAGCCTTGTGTATATTTGACTCGACATGTCGGCGAACGTAGTTTCCACCGCCATGACCAATCGAACAATCTTCGCCGCAAAATATACAGTTACTTTGCTGATAAATGAAATGTTCGACACAGGTAGCTAGTTCTTCAGTTCATCCACACGTAAAGTTTCCTTTTCTAGCAAAGTTCTCAATGCGTTGGGGAATACACCTTGTTGGAAACTTGCATTCACCAAGGCCATAATACAAGGCAGATGTATAGCCGCAGATTGTTTTAGCAAATCAGTTGGCGTTGAATCAATGGAGTAGGTCTTTCATGGGCACTGTTTAATTATCTTCTCTATTTCCCCATCAGTAGTTTGGTCCAATTGGATAAGTTGCACATTGTTGGTTACATTCACATCACTGTTGTCACGGACAAGATCTTCGTCCACAATTCGACAATCAATTGCTTTACGAATTGCTATTACCTTTCCAGAAAAGTAGGAAGCACACTCCGAGCAAAGCGTTTCCATATTATACGTATTAAGAAATTTCCTTTCTATGCTCTTGAATACGCTATTTATGACGAGAAAACAGGTTTTCGAATCTCCATTAGACAGAACAGCTGTGACATGATTACATTTCGCTTCTTGGATCATAATAGTAACTGCAGTCTGATGTTGAACAAAGATTTGTCGGTGTATCTCCAAACCCGTCTTCCTCCACGTTTTTTCATTGATTCGGTGCAACTTCCTGGTGTGATGTATGTCATCATTGTACCACGAATGGTTTTGACGAGATAACTTTCGTCGCATAAGAGTTGGAATTGGACAATAAATTGCTTATCTGGCTGCAATCTCATATTGATATAAAATCGTATCAACATCAGTGTTCACATCAACCTTGGATAATTTAGTTGTTAGATCAGTTTCATAGCTTTCTCTACATTTTTGTTGTATTCTTTTGTTTGTATTTTTCTAAATTGCTTTGATATGATTAAATGTATTTTCCTTTCTTGGAATGAATAAAATATGATTATGACTATGACTATAGGTTGTCTGATTAAACTGTGGAAAGTCCCGTATCTCTTTGATTTGCGATTCATTATAAGGCGTTGGTTATTTCAACTTGAACGTGACGCTACAATGATCATATATCTCACTCTGCTCGACTGTTATATTATATGCTATTGGAAATGCGAGAGATCACTAAATCTAACGTATGGACATTCTGCTGGAGACTGTGCTCTTCCAGAATTTGGCGTAGTTTCTCCACTCCAGAGGCACTTTTAAGTTCAAAGTGGATATTACAATCACTAGTGATTAATATATCACACTGGGTCACCACAACTTCACTGAGATACATAGACAGTTCGTCGAGGCATGACGTCAGTGACGATGTTGGCGGGCGATAGATAACAATTACACGCACTGGTTTGGAAGTCTTGGTTGAAGTGACATCAACGTGTCCAAATGTAGTTCGGAAGGTGCCTTTATGAATTCGTAAGATGTATTGTATAATATGCCCACTCCTCCTCCGCGCTTTGAAAACCGGCATACACCAATGTATCCATAACCTGATTGTATCAGATTGTTGACAATATCACTGGCTGCTGGTTTCAATCAAGTTTCTGTGAGAAAAGCTAGGTCAGCATCGATTTCTAACACATATTCACACAGTAATGTTGTTGTTTTTTCGGACAGATCGAGTGTTTAGTAGTACGCAAATAGATGGATTGTGTTTAGTCGGTGCGCTGTCAGTGTCAATATCGACGGAATTGAGGTTCTGTACACAGACCCCAGTTAACTTTAGTAGAACGCCGGCAGACACCACAGTGCGACCATGCAGCTGCGCCGAGTGGTAGCACGCATAAAATGTTTGAAAGGAGACCACGTACAGATGTCGTTGACCAGTCCATGGTAGAATCCGTTGTCAATGGCACTTCCAATTTGAACCAATTTATTCCTGTTGTACGTAATCATTCCAAGAAGAATGGCAAAGCTATTTCTAGCCATGCCCGACTGACTGCAGCAGCAACTGCAGTTCAACCAGTGTCACACACCAAGGCGGAATTACACTATATTTAAATCCAATGCATCTAAATGTTTAAAACAATCAAAGAAGCGACATAGTATTTGGATCCTCGGCAGTCCGCAAAAGTAGTATTCCAGATCCACGCACAAAGACACAGCTAGAACTTGAAGTAAACGTAGATGTTTACGCTTCAGTGTGTAGCACTGCAGTGTGTTGCAGACATTAATTCACAATAGTTGTTCACATGAAATCACTTAAATCCGTCGTAGCATTACCGTAGACGTAACATGTCGTTCCTTGAATGTTTATGATACAGTCTGTATCAATTTGATCGCGTAAAATACCATAATTATATATATAAATTTAGATTAAACACGGAGCTGATTGCTTGCTGCCAAACAACGGCGCACTGCACCCTGTGTTTGTCTATAAAGCACATCAACTTAATAGGCGATTGGGATATAAGTCATATAAATCACAAACTGACTTAACTGTTGGATCATCATACAACAGGGTTAACAAAGACTGACATGTAAACGTCACGACTTGGTCAAGTGGTATAGTATCAGTTGACCATGTCCTTAGTCACCTAATTACTGCTTGTGTTTTGATTTATTAGGATCAAGGTGGCCAAAACCCAGACCAAATACTTTGCATCGTACAACATGATATATATCGCTCTGATTTCCTTTGTTCACCTAAGTGGAACAGCATAGAAACCCTGCCAAGTTTTTCATTGTGTGGTTGATAATATTGCATGCGTATCATGTTACGACCAGTAACGAGGAACCTCCCATATACAACAAATATATAAGCTTGGGGTTGTTGATCAAATCTTCACAAAAATAGACGCTAATAGCCATTATTATGCCTGAAAAGAAGATGTTTGAAGATTTATTTTCGGGGGGAGGGGGTGACTAATTTTTAGGGGACCCCCCAAAGAGTCATTTCGCACCCTGGTTAGTGGGAGGTCGAACAGACAGGAGGTGGACATTCACAACTGGTGGGGGAGTGGACTGAGGTGGAAACCCCCGCCACCCACCCCTCTAATGTATTTATTGGCCTTCCATCATGCCATCCTCGTGTTTTCCCTGTCCTGTTTAGTAATGACTATTGTTAGACATATTAATGCATGTCTTCTTTCAAGCATATGTTCTTTGAAATAACGTCTAAAAACCCAGTTGTAGCACATTCACTAGTGCAGTCCATTATATCCGTATTTACGTATAAATCACAATAATTTTTTTTATGTATTATCAATCGCAATATGTAGAGCGAAACATTATATTGTATTTGAGAAGGAGACAAAACAATCATTCTTGGGGAACGCCATGGTAACACTGGTTAGTCCAGGTGATCCGGCAATCTGTTTACGCTACACTTGAGCAGAACACATATCTCATGCCGTGGCCTCCCACAGCTTGGGTGCAAATTCTTACGGTTTACCCGTGTTACAACGTTTCTGAAACGTGGAGTTCTCGCTGGAGTAGATACCATTCCCTACGAGTTTGTGTGTTTCGAACAGCTTTGTTGTTTTACGGGATAAGGCCCGCGTTTGGCAAATGTCATGTAAATCATCATGACATGGCGTGGTATAAAGGCGGACGTAAGTGACAACACGTGTTCATTTGCGGGCCTTATATATTTTACCAGTCTTACATGTGTGCACCACCCAGGGTTGGTACGTGAATTACGCAGGTCTGATGGCAATGTCTGATGAGAGAGACATGAGACACGTGAAATACGCGAGACATCTGAGACACGTGTAGTTTCTCTGAATTAGTCATTATTTATAACATTTAGTTTTAACATTC
>SDWI01002006.1:4001-26022 GCA_009193005.1 Lamellibrachia luymesi
TATATATATATATATGTTTATATATATATATATAACCGCCGGGTGGCAATTGTGCTGAATATTGTATATTGTTAAATGTTTATCGTTTTCAGGAAACGAACTCTTGTACGCAAACTGGGCTTCCGACAGTCCAAATTCTGAAATATCAGCATGCGTCGTAATCGACAGTGGTTCCAAGTGGAAAGACATGAGTTGCCTTCGTCAAAATGGGTTCATATGCGAAACTGGTAAAACGTCTTAAACTGTTTCGAGTGAGATTTCATTTCCCGATATATTAGCCGTTATATCATAGTAACAATAATTGTAAAATGCATAGTCAGTTCATGAAATGCCTAGTCAATACATGGAATTTGAGTGCTTAGTCTCGCGAACACCTTATTTGTGCTAAAACAAACTACAGGCTCATACAAAATACACTACCTCAGAAAAAAACCATTTAGCACATTTATTGCATATTCATCCCTAGTCGAATCACGAAATGCCTTGTCGATTTCCGAAATGGCTGATCCATTTGTGAAATGGCGTAACTTTGAAAAATCATAGTCATCATGAGCTGCAATATTGAGCAATTATATTGAAAAACCAATCTTTTGGAAATAATTGTGTTCGACATTTCTAATACTTTTTGTATAGATTTTCTTTTAATTTTGTTTCAAGATTATCCTGATTCTCCAAAGGCAAGTGATTAACGCATGGTGATTTTCATTACTTTTAAAGGGAGAGGCAATGCACAACATCCAGTTGAGACATTAACCCACCACTGTTGGGCAGTTAGGATTCCCAATGCCTGGGCTAATGACATAGCTGCCAGTCAAATTGAGAAGGATGGGTTAGATACTTGTACACAAAGGTGGATAATTTATTATCAAAATGTTGCTATTTGGAGAAGCAAATGGCGAATACCAAGTTATGGGGAATGTTTACGTGAATAATGAAAATGTCTGAGGAACCATTAAAGCTGACATTAACGTAGAATTCACATTTGAACAATACACATTAATAAAAGTAAATGTTTTATTACAATGAAATGGTTACCAGTCAAACTATATAATAACAATGCCATGTTTCCAGTCATTTCGTGAAAAGACTGAGTGAAACAGAGATAACTGTCTATGCAACTATTGAAAATTACTAGTTCATCTGGGTACTGCATCTGTAACGTTTATTATATTGTATTATAAACATGTACATATTAAACAAATTATAAAGTTCCATATAAGAAACAGCAGTTTGAAAATAAATTGTATTGATTGTATTAATGATGTTGCTGTGTAATTGTTGCATCAAACAAAACAACAACATAATATCAGAGGGCATGGAGTGATAAATCCTGGAAACGTTTGTTCTCACCAAGTTCACACCAAGAGGGGTTTGTTCAGTAGGAACACTCCCGGCTACAACGCCACACACGAAGACCACCACCACGCCACACACGAAGACCACCACCACGCCGCGCACGAAGACCACCACCACGCCGCGCACGAAGACCACCACCACGCCGCACACGAAGACCACCACCACGCCGCGCACGAAGACCACTACCACGCCGCGCACGAAGACCACTACCACGCAGCATACTAAGACCACTACGGCGCATCGTACAAAGACGTTATCTTTTGCAGGTAAGCACCGTGCCACACAATTTGGCGCATAGGTTTACGTGGTATTAACGGCCAATACAGGGGTTACGAGTGGGGTGACAAGAGTTGCTCTGATGCACATTGGTTCATATGCGAAATTGGTGACACTTGTTTCGACTGATTGACAATGCCACTCCTGACCAGATGTTGTCCATCTCCGAGAAACACACTAGACCGATGGAGACGGAATGTCTCCTCACACAGTCATCTTGTTACATGGATAATGCACTCTCCCAAGCAGGAATTGGATCCTTGACAAAACTGAAAGGAGTCATGTTCTGTCTTCCCTCTCTTGCACGAGCTGATGGAATAAAAAAGACACCTTTCGCATTTCGGAAATGATCTCTTCGAGGTCTACAGGGTTTTATTGTTTTGTGTCGTCAAATGTGTCCCAGAACCACATCGCTATGATCCTCATCTGTGATCCTCATAGCTGTTTCTCCTTATACATGATAGTTCTCCTAATTAGCCCTATAATTTGATTTCCTTTCGAAGCAGCAATCCCACATTACTCTGAAACTTTCATGTCAACACTAAATGTTACTCCTAAGTCCTTTTCTTAGGAGTAACTATGTTTCCATGTCCTATGTGTATACATTTACACTTCCCAAAATGTTATAACATTTGCCATTTTTCTTACCATTTAACTAATTTATCTAGACCATCCTGTAAACTTTGTAACCTTTCTTAATACTTTTGTGTCATCTGCAAATTTGAGTACTTTGCTAGATATGTCATCTTCCAAATCATTTATATATATTAAAAACAGTATAGGGCCTAATACTGATCCCTGTGGTACCCCATTCAAAGCCGATTTCCAGTTTGAAATCTCACCATCTACTATTACTCTCTGCTTTCTGTGTGTAAGCCAGTTTTCTATCCAGTTGATTACATCATTACCTATGCCATGGGCTTTTAGTTTAAGTAACAATCTTTGATGTGGCACTTTATCGAAAGCTTTCTAAAAATCTAAGTTGACAACATCAACTTTTGACCCGTCATTTACCCACTTTGTAATTTCTTCAAAAAAACATAAGAGATTAATTAGACATGACCCTGCTTTTAGGAACCCATGTTGAGATGTATTTATTAATTTATGTTTTACAAGGAATTCCACCATGTGGTCTCTAATTAATGTTTCGAGTAATTTACATACAACTGATGTTAAACTCATTGGTCTGTAATTTTCTGGCTTGTTCCTCGATCCCTTAAATAGCGGCGTAATGTTTGCCTCTTTCCATTCTGAAGGAACTATTCCTTCTTCTAGTGACAAGTTAACAAAATTTCAAGTGGTGTACTAATTTGCTCAACAATTTCCTTAAGCAGTTTTGGTGGTATCCCATCAACTCCAGGTGATTTATTATCTTTCATCTTCTTAATTTTCTTTGCTATCATTTCAGGAGTTCCAAATAACTGGCCTAAATGTTCTGATGTATTGCCCTCAAATTTAGTAAATGGAACTGGAAGTGAGCTGATATCTTCTGTGGTAAAAACTGAGCTGAAATACTCATTCAGGACCTCTGCCATTTGAAACCCGTCTGACATTATGTTTCCCCTGTTGTTTTCCAGTGGTCCGACCTTATCTCGAACTTTCTGTTTACTCCTTACATAAGCATATATACTCTTGCTGTAATTTTTTATATTACATGCCAATTTGTTTTCAAAGGTTCTTAGATTTCCTAATTTCAGTTGTAGCTAGGTTAAGTGCCTCTTTGTAATTTGCATAGTCTTCATCCTTTCTGGTACGCCTATAAACCCTCCACATAGTTTGCTTAAACACTATTTTTCTAATAGCTTCCTTTGGCAAGTTTTTCTTTCTAGACCATTTTCCTTGTTTTTTCAAGGGAAGAAATTTATCGATGATACTCTCAATTTCATATTTTAGAATATTCCAACATTCAATTGCGGTCTTATTCATCAGCATATTATTCCAATCTAGCTTTGCTAAGTATTTTCTCATATCTTTATAGTTACCTTTGTGGAAGTTTCTTCTATACGATTTTTATTTTTACTTTCTGATTTTACATTGATGTCAAAATGTATTTGATTGTGGTCACTGTTACCCAATGGTTCATGAATTTTTACATTGTCCACTAATTCTTTTTGTGATGATAAAACTATATCTAATACATTATGATACATTCCCCTTTACTAACATCCTTTATAGCATTTTGTATTTTTGTGTTATCCTCTTCGTTTATGTTTGGACTTCGGTAAACGAATCCAATAATTAATTTTTAATTTCCTGAAACTATTTTGCACCAAACAGCTTCATCGTAATCTGCTTCGCTTTCTAATTTTATTTCATAAGCCTGAATAGATTCTTTAACATATAAAATAACTCCCCCTCCCTTTCTTCCTATTCGATCTCTCCTAAACATTACGTATCCTGTCAATCCTAATTCAGCATCTGTAATGTCTGTGTTGGCCCATGATTCGGTTATACCAATTATGTGAGGGTCAATATCTTCTACCATAATGTTTAATTCGTTTTTCTTATTTACTATATTCCTAGCATTTAAACACATGCATCTATAACCTGCTTCAGACATGTTTTTCGGACATTCTTGGTTTATCTGTACTAGTGGTCTCTTGCCCTGCTTGAGGCATCTCTAAGTAACCCCCCCACCCCGCGCTTCTAGTTTAAATAGTGTTTACTACCAAAAATATTTGATATGCTACCCATGCCATTGCCTACTGCTGCTGAGAGTCCATCCGCAAATACTGCTGCCCCCTTTCCACTTAGATGAAGAAAAAAGAATACAACGAAGGGTAACTAAAATGATTCCAGAATTGAGAGACCTTAGTTACGAAAGCCGCTTATTACAATGTGGTTTGACAACACTAGAGACCAGGAGACTAAGAGGAGAAATATAAGTGTTTAAAATAGTGAAAGGTTATGAGGATGTTGATAGGAATATGTTCTTTAAACTTCAAACAAAGGACACAAAGCAGCATTAGCTAAGGAGCAGTGTAGGTTGGACATGAGAAAGTACTCTTTCTCACAGAGGGTGATAAATGAATGGAACAAACTGCCGAATGATTGTGTTAATGCTAGAAGTGTGAATATGTTTAAAAATAGAATTAACAGATATCTGATAAGGGCGGGCTACACATAGATGAGAAAATTGTTGGACTCTCGATAAGCCAATGGCTTCCTTGTCCACTTGCCATCTGGAACTTGTTGTTTGGGATGGCAATCTTGTTAAATCTTGTTAAAGCTGCTGATCAGCGAACATTCTCTGCAGCAAGAGCACTGACAACAAGAATCCATTTGCATTAAATGACGGGTATGTGCCTGCTAGACGGATAAGGCAGGATGGGGGAAACAAATCGGAACGACTGAGGGACGAATTGCTTGATTTGATTCTGTTGTTGCTCAAGGTTTTTTCCCTAAAATTACACTACCCACCAGGCTTTCAAGCAGAAACTGTACGCTCATAGACAATTTCTTATGTAAGCTATCACATGGCTTCTCACAGGCAACTGCCGGTGTATTAATAAACACAATATAAGATCACCTACCATACTTCATATTTTTAGATTATCTGGAACCAAAGCGTGTAGATGCCACCAAATCGATTAGAATCCAAACTTGGAATACAAAATCAATAAATAAATTTAAATCGGAAATAAATGATGCAGGTATCTGTTACATACTAAACACAACTAACCATGCCAATCCAAATGACAATCTCAACATTCTTAATGAAGTGATATCCAAAGCAAAAGATAAACATTTGCCAGTTCGTATGATCAAATTCAGTAAGCATAAACACGGCAAGTCTCAGTGGATCACAAAAGGTATAATCCGGTCAATTGCTTACAAAGACAAATTATATATGAAATTAAAACAAACACCTACAGATTCTGACCAATATATAAATCATAAAACTAACTTTGCCACTTACCAAACAATTCTGAAAAAACTAATTCATAATGCCAAGAAAACATACTATCAAAATCGATTTGAAAAATGTAAGAATGACATTAAACAAACATGGTGTACTATCAAAGAAGTTATTAATCGGACTTCAAAGAAATTGGAATTTCCTGATCACTTTCTGATTGACAATAAATTGATAACTGATACCAGTGTCATTGTTAACCAATTTAATTATTTCTTCACAAATGTAGGACCTAAGCTAGCAGCTGAAATAACTAATACAGACAACGCAAATTTCATGGATTACCTACACAATCCGATATTACATAATTTCACATTCAAACCAATTTCTGAAGGAACTACCATAAACATATTAGATAGCTTAAAACTTAAACCTAGTTGTGGCAATGATGACATTTCCACTAAATTATTAAAAGCAATAAAACAAGAAATTTGCAAACCTCTCACCATCATAATTAATCAGTCACTAGCAACAGGCATTTTTCCGGACCCCCTAAAAATTGCAAAAGTAATACCACTTTATAAAAAAGGCGACAGGACATTACTTGATAACTATCGTCCAATCTCCATATTACCATCAATCTCCAAAATTTTTGAAAGAGTAATGTTCAATCAAATTCACATGTACTTCTCATCTCATAGTTTATACTACAATGGACAATATGGTTTTAGAGAAAAACACTCCACTCAATTAGCTGCACTTGAACTCATCGACAGAATATCTCAGGATCTTGATCAAGGTATCACTCCAATAAATGTATACCTTGATTTGTCAAAAGCATTTGACACCCTTGACCATAATATTCTTTTATCTAAATTACAGTTTTATGGGTTTACAAATTCGGCACTAAAATTGTGCAAAAACTACTTATCAGACAGGAAACAGTTTGTTCAGATTAATAATGCTAAATCTTTCGAAGCCGATATAACAATGGGTGTACCCCAAGGTTCAATATTGGGTCCTTTATTGTTCATTATATATATGAATGATATCATCCACTCTAGTAATTCATTTCAGTTCATAATGTTTGCAGATGACACCACCTTATTCACTACACTAAATTCTAATGAACACTACGGTATTCACAATGAAAGACTAAACAACGAATTAGAAAAAATAAGTATTTGGCTCAAAGTGAACAAACTTTCACTAAATGTAAAGAAAACAAAAGCCATGATATTTCATATGCCACAAAAAAAGGTTCAGCTTCCTCTCCTTCAAATAGCTGAATCAAATATTGAATATGTAGATAATTTCAATTTTCTCGGTATCACTATTAACAAACACCTAAATTGGACTAGTCATGTAGATGCACTGGCTTCCAAAATATCAAAAACCATAGGAGTGTTAAGTAGTCTCAAACACATCCTATCAATCAACATCCTGAGAACAATCTATAACTCCCTAATCGTATGCCACCTCAATTATGGAGTGTTGGTCTGGGGGACTCAGAGTAATCTAAATAATAAAATTGTCAAATTACAGAAAAGGGCAGTTAGAATTATAACTTCTAGTAATTACCTGGCTCACAGTGAACCAATTTTTAAGAAACTTTACCTCTTAAAGCTTGATGACATATATAGAATTCAACTACTCAAATTTATTTACAAATTGATCAACAAGCAGCTGCCTGATTATTTCAATCAAAACCTACTCTTATACAATACCCAGCGCCATCAACATGCCACTAGGGCATGCACAAATGTATTTATCCCTAGAGTCAATCACGAATTCGCAAAAAGAAACATCAGGTTCAGCATAGCAAAGATATGTAATAATTCTCCCGATATCATTATTAATAAAATATTCACCCACAGTATCCACGGATTATCCACCTATATTAAAATATACATTATTGAAAGGTATCAAAATTATTGTACTATTATTAACTGTTATATATGTAGAACATAATTAACTTAAATCCCTATGTATACGTCGCCTTGTAGTTAGTTACTAGCTAATTATATCTTGGCAGAGTAAATGTCTTTAAAATAAATTTATTGTAATGTCTATTGATGCATTTTGTTATTTGCTTATTTTTTGCTTATTATATGTGTATATGTGCACATGTATATGTCAGCCACTGTATGAACTTTTGATTGTATTCTTTACTATGGCATATTCATGTATTATTAGCTAAATTACTCTGTAAATGTATTATTACTATTATTATACTGCAATTATTATTTAAGGTGGCTCTAGTGGTAGCGGCATTTAAATGCCTTAACGGGAATCTCCTGACCTATTGTATATACTAAATTATAATATGTACTTGTAATTATTGGTCTATTAAATTTCATTTCATTCATTCATTCAGTTCATTGCTGTACTGGTAACAATTCCCCTAATTTGCATGTTAGAAATGTCCTCATCTGACCAACAAGTCCAAGAGGGCGCCACCTCGCGGTGTATCAACTATTTAATTAAATTACTCTGACTTGCTGACTAAATAAAACCGGCCCAAATAAAAGGCGGTGCACCCGATGAACACCCCTGGATCGCACACGAGTAAAGGGGGTGCCCGGGCACCCGATGAACACCCCTGGATCCGCTCACGCGTAAAGCGTACGACATCGATAGAACGTTAGCGTTCCATATCGTATTCTAGAATTGCCAATTTTATCTTTCATAGTTTCAAGAAAAATAAGCAATTGTTCAACACCAATGAATACGTTTACAGCAAAAATAAGCAATTGCTCAACAACAATGAATACATTTACTGTAAAAATAAGCAATTGTTCAACAACAATGAATACATTTATTGTACAAATAAGCAATTGCTCAACAACAATGAATACATTTACTGTAAAAGGTTAGATATGTAGTGTAGACGTTTACAGCATCATGTAACAGACTTTTCAGGTAATTATCGTGGAACTGTCAAATATAGTGCTCAGTATGTTAATGAGTGTACTGAACCGCCTGTTTTATGAATCTGAATGTAGTACATGACCAGCATGTCCTTAAACGAAGAACGAATGCCACGTGTATCGCCAGCATTTGTCTAACAATACAAATGACTTTGATATAGTTTTTGATAGAAGTTGTTGATGTCTTTGCAGCTACGACACCGTCGCAAACAACGACGCCTTCAAACGGGTTCTCGGGTGATGGTGGTAAAACCATACCCACATCCACGACTTCTCCGGAGACTGGTACAGTGATTGGAATTGCGGTTGGAATACTAGCGCTGCTTCTCGTGTTGATTTTGGCAGTCACCCTGCTGATCTTACGGAGGTAAGTCTCTGATGCCGGCGACCTGTCTGTCCCGTGTACATTCGTGGATCAACAATGAAACGTCATACAACAACGCAAAGGGGAAATAAACTGTCATAACGCAGCATTGGACCATATACGTGGTTTAACCAGATTTAACAATATTGTCAAACAAAGTTTGAAAGGCAAACACAGATGGTTGGCAAATCATCTATGTGTAATCCGCCATTCTGAGATAGTGGTAATTTTTTCTTTTAAACATGTTCACGTTGCTGTAGCATTTATATAATTAGTAGATACTTTGCTTCATTTATTTATCGTCCTCTGAGAGATTGGTTACTTTCTGATATCTAATCTACACTAATCTTTCACTAACAATGCTGCTTCGTGTCCTCTAATCTTCCTTAAGTGAGAAAAAATACTTGTGTCAATATTTTCCTAACCTTTCAATATCTTATGCACTTCAATTTGATTTCATTTTAGTTTAAAAAAATTAATGTCCCTCAGTTCAAGAATGAATCGGTATTATATATCTATATAAAGTACACACGCACGCACGCACGCACGCACGCACGCACGCACGCACGCACGCACGCACGCACGCACGCGCACACACACACACACACACACACACACACACACACACACACACACACACACACACACACACACACACACACATATATATTCCTTCTTACGATATATTATTACGATAAGATATACGTATTATAAATGAGGCATAACTATTGCTTTATACAGAGGTATAATTAGTTTCCTTGTAGCTTGTACGTTATATTTCTTATAATTGTGTGTTGTAATTCTCATAGTCTCGAAATTGGGAAAAAAAACAATAACACAAATCAGGTTATTATGTATGTAAGTAGTGTAATATGTCGAAACATAAATAGTAACATGCACAAATCTGTCCTGCAAATGTTTTGCCTTGCGCACTAAGCCATCGCGTATGCATCACAACTTCCATTCCAACGATTTTTAAGGGTTGCTAGTAATATTATGCATGAAGATAAATTAGGTTGACGGTTGGTTCTTATGATAGCCACCAGAGGATTCATCTTTAGTGCATCTTACATTATACTCTCTTATTTAATTACTTAATTTAAACGGTGTATATATATTTTTTATTATATTTTTTCACGACCCTTAGGAAGATCAAATGTATATTTGATAAGGTTTATCGTGAATGAACAATGTTTTGCTATTAATAGTATATGTTATTTTTGAGAATAAAACTGTTGTTCTAACAATATAATCAAAAGGACCAGTTTTTGTTTGGTCCTGCCAACGCCAAACAAATGTTCACTTATTTTATATTTATAATTCCTCATAATATTGAATTCCTCTTATTATTATTTATTGATAGGATTTCCGGTTGCGCTATGTTATCAATTCATGAACCTCCACCAACTGGGATTGGCATATTAACAATTTAATCAGCCAGACCACTCACCTAATATTCAACAGGGTAAAAAGAAAATAAGAATACGATTATCGTTATACGTTAGAATGTGTGAGTGTACGTGCGTATGTGTGTGGTTGCTTGGTTGCTTGCTTGTGCGTGCTTGTGTGCGTGTGTCTGTGCGTGCGTGCACATGCTGGCTTGTGTGGAACTATTAAACGTTGGTAAATTAATTACTGTCGCAATCTACAAGGCGGCAGTAGGAGTGTACACGAACCCTACGCCTTTAACCATTATCTGTTTAAATAATATACATTTTATTGGCGTGTTTTAGAACGAAGCAATCGAACCAGTCACAGAGAACAGAAATTCCAACAAATAGATCCGGTAACGTATTTTTGATGCATATTCAACTAATTCAACGTGTACATGCTTGCATACGCGTGAACCTAATTAATAACCTAAGGAATAATTGATATTTCTGGGGACTAACATTAACCGCATATAGAACAACTTGCCATGCGTAATTCCATATTGTACACTGCACATAATGTGTGATTATGGTCATTAATGCGGGTTTGATAAATGACATAAACTAGTTTAAGCAAAATGGACACCGACGCCAATATGATGTACTTGCAAGAACAACCTTTTTCAGTTTGCATGTGATGCAGGAATATGATCCTGAGGTTATCTGCTTCGTGGTGGAGTTTATCCTGCAAATTTCATCTGTGCTACTATTGCAGGTTGTGTACTAAATGGAATATCTTAAATATTGTATATAACCGATTCTTCCAAGATATACCACTTGAACTTTCATAACGTGCAACAAAAGCAACACAATCGCTTTATCTACATGACGAAATATGAAGAGTATAATTCGCATTCCAGGAAAGCGCAGTTGTGAAACATGAAACAAATGCACGGATAATGGTAAACACACACACACACACACACACACACACACACACACACACACACACACACACACACACACACACACACACACACACACACACACACACACATGGATGCATGTATTGGCAGGGATTGGATGGGCCGTAGATATGCAGCATAGTTGCATGAATCAACTCACATTTGAGCAAAACAGTTTTGTTAAATTTTGCAGACGTCGACGAAGTACCACAATTCTTCGTACAACCGGAACCACCCAAACTGAACGGTAAGACGAGAGTTTACTTCAAATATTATGATATCAATTTACACAAGAAAGGATTACTTGGGTCGTATAATCAATTCTTATTGACAAATAGCTGAAAGGTAATTTGATATGGCAAAATCAATCAAATAACCCTTAATAACGTATACCTTGCTTGCTTTAAAGTCAGATAAAACAAACCTTGAAAGCCCTGTTAATACATCCATATTTACTATTGTATTATCTAAATCTGCCACTATCGTGTTTACGGGTGTACTTGGGGGTCATACCCTGGATCTGGAATTTTTTCGGACGTGAGCTCAAAGTATATGTTAACTTTACACAAACACACACGCGCGCACGCACGCACGCACGCACGCACGCACGCACGCACGCACGCACGCACGCACGCACGCACGCACACACACACACACACACACACACACACACACACACACACACACACACACATCTTCTTTCTTGCATCTCAGTGAAAAAATTCCTGCTGACGCCCCTGATCGTGTTAGTCATATGTATTCGGGCACAGACAATAATAACATTCTGAGTTGTTCGAAAAAATGCATGATACACAAATATGTAATATTAACAGATACACTGTCTAAATAGTTATTCAAGCGAACGAGTCTTGGCGTCATGGCCCATTTAACATCCTTTCATACAAACAGGCATTCGAGGCTTGGTGACAGATTACTAAAAGAGTATGTTCTGATAGAAACATGTTTTTATCTGTACATAAAATGTTACTAACAATTTAACCGCACGTCAAAACAGCGTTATTGCCGGTTTATTTTTGTCTGCGTAAAAATCGCACATTTCAGGATTGCAAAAGCAACAGTGCAATCGACACTGTTAAGAAACACTTTTGAAATCGCCAAACCTGGCACACGGGTGGGCGAAAGCTGAGTTAGGTGGCGATACAGGGCGACTGGGTTGTGGTAGGCTTGAAGCGGAACATCCGGGTTATCAATGTCTTAAATGGCGCATTAATTATGTTGAACAAGTTCGTGCCTCATGGGTATGTAGTATGGATTTAGTTTGTGACATAACTATTTTTGGCTAATTTCGTGGTGGGGGCCACTTGTTATCTCCTAGTAGTTTGAATGTTGTCTATGGCCGTTCTTTAGTTTGGGAATTACATCAAGTCATGAAGATGACAAATACAATCGGATTCGTGAAAATTCCAGGGAGAAAGGCGGGAGAGTGTTTCGAGAACCTACAATAAAAAAATCAATAAGTTTGTAAATTATCGTGGTGTCGGAATATATATGGTTAATGCGGCGTGCACTACAATATCAAAAATAAGAAATTAATGTTTCAGGTTTCATAGCATACTCATTCTGTAGATGCCAATGAAATATCTATATTTTCCTAATGTACACACTACCTCCATTCTCGTGTATTTTATATTGCATCTGTCAATATTGTATGTTTAATTGTTATCGCTCATGGATGGATATGCGTATTTATCAAGTAAGCTGAAGCTTAATCCATATAAAACAGACCTTATTATTATTGCCACTAAGCAACAACGAAATAGGGTCATCAGCCATTTTTCAGTTAAACTGCTTGGCAGTGATGCATTCACATCAGATAATGTTCGTAATCTAGGTGTTCTTTGATAGTGACTTCAACTTTCGCCAGCATATTTCTCAAGTATGTAAATCCTATTTCTACCATATACGTGTTTTCCGTCGAATTCGACGTCACATATCTGTATCTATTGCTAAAACAACACCAACGGCATTAATTAGTAGCCGCCTTGACTATTGTAATTCACTACTAAATTACATTGCTAAAAGAGACTTGGCTAAACTCCAACGTGTACAAAATTGTCTGGCACGTGTGGTACTCGGGAGCTTCGGTTTTCACCATCACTACCACTACTTAAACAGTTACACTGCCTTCCTGTTACTTATCGAATTAATTTAAACTGTCCACTCTTATCGTGCTCTATCTACACAACAACCACCCTACTTGGCCAGTCTCCTGCATCTTTCAAATATCCCTAGGCAGCTCAGATCATCAATTTCACAACACCTTTTTGTGCCTAAAACAAAACTTAATTTGGGCAAACGTGCTTTCTCTATCGCTGCGCGTAGGGTATGGAATGAACTCCCCATCACTTTGAAAACATCTGAAACTATAGCTATCTTCCGAAAAAAACTCAAGACATATTTCTTCCAAATTGCATTTCCACCATAAATCTTCGGTTGTACCTCGTTCTAATAATGACTTTTGCGCGTCCCTATTCACGATTATGCTTAATGTTTTGTTGTGTCTCTGAGCTCAGGTTCCTGAGGATATAGGCGCCATATAAGTTAACTATTTTTATTATATGTTTAACGTTGTTGTACTAAGATATATATTATCCATTTTCTAATAGTTTATGTTGGTAAAGCACGTCGGTTGGTATACTGTATTTGTAATAAAGGTTATATTTTTGATGGATTTTAACACAATTATTTATAGTATAATATCAGCCGTTTCATAATAATTATCATTGTGCGGCCTATGTTTTCGCAATAGCATCACCTACTGATATATCATACGTATACAAGAAGGCATATAATGTTAAGGCTATCCATATCATAATTTATCTGGATAGCCTTACCGTGATATGCCTTCTTATTATTTGGAGGTTTCGGATTTACCAGCACAGTATTAATGTACGAGTTATTGTCAGTGAAAATTTTTCGCACTATGATATCTTCGTGTAAGATGGCGGTCGTTGTTGTTGTTGCAGGCGACCATTGGTTGCATAAACTGGACCAGACACACATACAAAGCAAGATCAGTGAGGAGGCAATGACTCGTGTAGCCAATGGGATCAGTGGTATAGTCCACGTCGGCAAGATCATGGGTTTTACTGCTGCAAAGATTAGACAATATCAAGATCAGTGTCCACACTCTGTTAGTCAACAATTCACTCTCATGTTCTCCGACTGGCGAAAGTATGATTCATCCGCCACGGTTGAGAAGTTTGTCGCACTGATGCGTGATGCTGAAGTGGATGACCACGTTGTGAGAAAAGTAATCACGAAAAAAAAATATTCTGATTAAGTGAATAACGGTACAGACGGTGACTGGTTGGATAATCTGGACCAGACACACCTCAAAAGCAACATCAGTGAGACGGCATTGACTGGTGTAGCCAGAGGGATCAGTAACAAGAAGATGAATGACATAGTCTACATCGGCATGATCATGGATATTAATGCTGCAAAGATTAAAAAATATCAAGATCAGTGTCCATACTCTGTTAGTCAACAATTCACTCTCATGTTCTCCGACTGGCGAAAGTATGATTCATCCGCCACTGTTGAGAAGTTTGTCACACTGATGCGTGATGCTGATGTGGATGACCTCTTAGTGAGAAACGTAATCACGACAGTATATTCTGATGACGTGAATAACGGTGTGTTGCAGCAGCGTTGAAAATGCGTTGCAGCTGTGTTGATAATGTCTCGTAGCTGTTTAATAATGTGTTCTGCTGCGTTGATAATGTGTTGCGGTCTTTATAAAGACACGTGTAATCATTAAGCAGTTTTACTAAAAACGCCTTTAAGCTGAGCATTAAATGTTAACAAAATAATATTAATCACATTAATTATATAATCAAATTAACTTTAGTTAATTTGTCTACTTTGATGTTATTTGTTTTGATTACACAGTGTTCTACTTATTCGCTAGGTGGACAGGCTTGATAGATACAAATTTGGTGGACTGTGCCGTCTTGGCATTTTGCCTTGGATGGCAGTCGTGATAAATCTGGTTAAATCTTGTTAACGCTGCGTTGATAACATGCTAGCTACAGCTGCGTTGATAATGTGCCACAGCTGTATTGTTCACCAGTTTGTAACAACAACAACATTTAGCACATAGTGGTATTACAACTAGGTAATAAATACTTATCAGCGTGATACGTTGAAAGTTGAAACGTGTTTGTGTTTTAGTGCATGTTCTACTGCAACTAATGTTCGCGTGTGAGTGCACCAGTGACAGTATAGCCATGATATGTTAGTAGAGGTGATTAAAGTCATTTCCCCATCAATTGACAGGAGACACAACAACGAATAGACACATGACTAATATATTAACGGACCTAGAACGAAATGATGAACACACCCAAATCCATACAGCCGAATGGACCCACGAGCGACAGGGTCATGTCATGAACATGACTCTGCGTGGACCATGTAACAAACACATTCTGGACCGTGTGAGGACACACACTTAAATATGGGCGTACATTGCAAACGCATTGCGAGTCACGCATTTGTACGACTAGCAATAATTTTTCATGGTTGTGCGACTGGGTCAGCGTACATGCCATGATTCTATGCGACTGGTCAGCGCACATGCCATGATTCTATGCGACTGGTCAGCGCACATGCCATGATTCTATGCGACTGGTCAGCGCACATGCTATGATTCTATGCGACTGGCCAGCGTACATTGTACAACACGCGCACTTGGTCTGGGGTGAACACACACCAAGCGGCGTTTTCCGCCCGTTACAGCGACTGATTTTTTTTAGTTGCGAACCAGCGTAAATTGCCCGAATAGACTGCGATAAAATTTTTGAATCGGTTCAACAACTGTTGCGTCAGTCAATAAATGTCCCTCCTCAATTCGATTTTTTCGCTAGTTTCATTTCAAATTTATTTTGTGAAACATCAAACCTACCAACATTCTAGCCCGCTTGTGCAACGTTTGTATGTACTGTTTTGTGAAATAATCATACAAACTATTAAATTATTCAATGTTTGGTAAAACATTAATTAATGTGAAAATGGAAACGCTAAAAACTCAGCCTTAGTGAAATTTCGTAACTTTGTCATGTGATCGGCGAGACGATGGTAGTCATGCCCACGATCGGCATTGACCCGCACAGTGTTTACAATTTTGGATATCTCAATCGGATTGCACCTAGCGACCCTGGAGCCAGGCATACTCATATGTAGAAAGTGAAAGACGAAATCTTGCATATAGAGTAGTAGTGCTTGGAATTCTTGCTACTCAGGGCAATTGGTTACCCTTGCAATCTAGTCCATTCGATCTGGCCGTCATGATCGCTAGATGGCAATACTGTCACGACACAGGTGACGTCTTAAATAAATCGCATTTCACTTTATCGGGCGAAAATGTATGCAACAATTCGTAATGATCACCACATGAAAATTTACGTGATGCTTAAATATTTAATTTGTTTGTCTTGCGGCACAGTGAGGCTTTTTGAATACGCCGTAGCAAATGATCTTATGTTATAGCCATAATATATAGGGCGTCTTCTTGATACTTGAATCTTGCGATACGTGTTTGTGAAATTCGATAATCGTATGTATTTCATTAAAACTTAAATAGCAATTTTTCTAATTTAACAGTTTGTTTGCAATCTATTGACAATGACCATGACATGTTTACAGTACAATAATAAGTATCTCCAATGTGCCAGAATCAACCATACATTTATAGAATCCAAAGGATTGTTTACATTACCATGCACTTAATACCTTAAAAAGACAAAATATTATACCCAACGATGCATGTCGATGTAACAAGATAACAATTAGTTATATAACTTAGGGTTATAAAGGTACTGTCTTCTAGTGATTAACACAGTTATCACACCTCACTTTGCCATGGATGCACACAATGTACACATATGAATGTACACACACGTATCATAACGTATACTAATTTGTTGTGTTGATCATCATGAAGTAGAACTTTTAACAAATTAACGTTTTATTAAAAGCAAATATAATAACGATACACAACAATCAACAATTAGCACATTAACAATAAAAACCCCGTGAATTAGGACTTAATAAAAAATAAGTAAACTTTTGTATGAAAAAAAAACAAATATAATAACGATATACAATGATAAAACAGTTGGCATTTTTTATTTTGATTTACAAAATATTTCTAAATTTAACAAGATTGCCATCCAAGGCAAAAGGCCCAGATGGCAAGTGGACAAGGAAGCCATTGGCTTACCGAGAGTCCAACATTTTTAATCTATGTGTAATCCGCCCGCATGAGATATGTGTCAACCTAGTTTTTAAACATATTCACGCTGCTAGCAGTTACACAATCTGTAGATAATTTGTTCCATTCATTGATTGTCCTCTGTGAGAACGAGTACTTTCTGATATCCAATCTACACTGATCCTTTACTAATGTTACCTTATGTCCTCTAGTTATATTATCTTTCTTGAGAGAGAAAAAAATATTTCTATCAATATTTTCATGCCCATTCAATATCTTAAAAACCTCAATTTGATCTCCTCTTAACCGCCTTGTTTCTAGGACCATTGTGGGAGAAGTGCACACCACGGATGCCACATATGAAGGATTTATGATTACATGTTATATATATGTCATCACTTGTGCATGTAAACATTGCTCCACAGGTGTAACATGTAATCAGGTTCTCACCAGCATGACTATGCAAGCGTACCTTTAATCCCTAACTCTGTAAAAATAATGTTCTACAATTGTCACATTTGGATGGTTTCTCAACAATACAAATGTGCACATTCACATTTAGAGCACTGGTGTATCTAAACTGTTTACTACATTACATTTGTAGGGTTTCTCAACAGTACAAGTGTGCACATTCATAGCACTGGTGCATCTAAACTGTTTACTACATTGCATTTATAGGGTTTCTCCCCAAAGCACATCTTTCCTCAAATCACATGTAAACTGTTTTCCATGTGTGTCACCATAACAAGGCATGTGTGTCTTTGGTGAATTTCTCCAAGCAAACTGTTTTTTCACAGGTGTCACATTTATAGGGTTTCTCCCCAGTGTGGACACGCATGGTCGTTTATCGGGGAATCAATTAAGTCGCTGGTCGCCGTCATTCAAATCGTTTTGTGGCTTTGTGGCTAAAATGTGCAGCAGACATTGACGCACCCTTCGAATATATATGTGGTCCACCAAAGTTGGAACTTAGTGTACTACTGTGTCATTATTTCTATGGACCTGACACACCTGTCAATTGTGGTGCAATTAACAGGTGCAAAGTATCCGCATATGTCTATGGTTTGTCTTTTCACATGATGTTATTTATATATGGAATTGTACTGGGTGTAATATGTCATTGTCCCCAAGTCTAGTTAGTTCTGCAAATGTGAAAACGTCCTATTTTCGCTCACTGCCACTGGCTGATGACTAACCTAGCCATAGAATGATCACCCGGAGCCGCCAAACCTCTCCTGACATATCTACCATGCCTATGCACGATCGCATGATCAGAAATTACACCTACTTTTACATAACGATCAAACAATTGGCCCATCCCCCATGGCCATAGGCCTGGCCCATGGCCATGGACATGGTAAAGATGTTTATTTGCTTCAATCGTTTACGTCTTCCATAAACAGGGCCCTTATTATTAAGTGTTTGTGCTTCGCTATTACCTAATATCTCGACAAAAAGAAAGCACTTCCAAACACTTTACTCAACAATGCAGTCATTACAATACAAGTAACAGCGACTTACGAATTCCGCGCTAAGGTGAGGCTACGGTAACGTGTAATGGTAATGTGCTGCCACCTAGTTATTAGTCAGACAAGCTGGAGTTATAAAGGTGCTGTCACCTAGCGATCATTAGTCAACAAATCAATATCTTTATTTCAGGTCTATCCGACATAAAAAGCACGTACATAATTACGTCCATAAATCGTGATTAACTAAGTACTTGCCGAATAACTAAGACAATTATTGCACTACGGAACCTACCAAAACTACGAATGACATTGACACTTAGCGGCTTCCCTGTGTAACGGGTGCAACTTGGTCTAAAGGATACAGTACGTGAAGGATATAGATACGCTTGAACGAATACAGAGGATAGCAACTAAAATTATTCCAGAACTGAGACACCTTAGTTATGAAGAACGCCTAAAAGAATGCGGTTTAACAACCCTAGGGACAAGGAGGTTAAGAGGGGATCAGATTGAAGTTTTTAAGATATTGAATGGGTATGAATATATTGATAAAAATATGTTTTTCTCACTCAAGAAAGATAGTACAACTACAGGACATGAGGTAATATTATTAAAGGATAAGTGTAGATTGGATATCAGGAAGTACTCGTTCTCACAGAGAACAATAAATGAATGGAACAAATTGTCTATGGATTGCGTAACTGCTAGCAGCGTGAATATGTTTAAAAACAAGGTTGACACATATCTCAGGAGGGCGGGTTACACGTAGGTGAAACTTGTTGGACTCTCGATAAGCCAATGGCTTCCGCGTCCACTTGCTATCTAGGCCTTTAGCTTGGATGACAAATCTTGTTAAATGTAGGCCTATACACTAGGGAGGGGTCGGACAACGATTAATATTAATTAGATATGAACTAGCGCATAGCTTGCTCAAGGGGTGTTTCTAGATAATCAGTAGGACATTCTAAGGGGGGTTTTCACTGTGGACTAGGCGCAAATATAAATCTGTTGGTGGGATCGGGTAATGTGTTATGTCCATTTAAGCTATGTTAATTAGAATAAAAATAAGAATTGAGGTTAGAACGGGGGCTGGGGAACACGATTGACGGTGCGACGTACGGTAGAGAAATGCCACATAGAGTAGGGTGGGCCAAGGAGCCCCCTTTAAGGGAAAATCGTATGCAGGAAAGAATCCTTTAGGTAAATATCGTATATGTGCTATGAATGATCTAGTTCATTATCGTAGGCACATTCCGTGTGATGAAGTTGTTGACGTACCTAGTCTCTAAAAAAGTTGTATATATAGCTATCCTAGCTTAGGTTCCTATGGTGTGGGGCAAGAATTAAGCCCATACACTGGTCAAGTAAACCCCTCTGGGCGTTTGCAATATTATATTTTCTTTACTTGACATAACTGTTTTCATATATCGCACACAGCGGATACATTTATATAAAGATTTAATAGCATAGCCTATTGTATGCATTTACTTCTTTTGTCTCAGTTTCCCGTGGCTACTGTACATAGTCCCACTTGATAGGGACGATTACCATAATTATGTGAGTAGCTTATCGCGTGTTTTGCTTCTGCTGCAGCCATATGACTGTAATCAGATGGACATGATGATATGGTGACATGGTGACATGGTGACAAGGTGATATGGTGACATGGTGACATGATGATATGGTGACATGATGACATGATGATATGCGGCTCCGTGTGGCTATCTCGAAATTCTTATTCTCGAGCATCATGGCTAGATGGAGAGGGGCGCAATTTCTCGCACAGGGGCGTCTTGCCCCACTTTACCCTACTGTTACACGGGATGACAGGGATCAGTGGACAAGGTACGCGCGGCGCACAGTGTATTAGCGTACCCCTGAGAATAGAGACGCCACGTGGTATGATCGTAACATGTGAATCAGAGAGAACTCCGAGTTCAATTTATGTGGAGGAAAACACTGTGCTTCACAACTAGTTCAAACGGACGTTTCGAAGAGTGCGGGAGTACGGGACTTATTTCTCAGGTGACGTCAAAGAGCGTGCCGACAGTCAGCGCCGACGGTAATTCGGCGGGCGATCGAGTGACGAACGGCGTGAGAGATAGAGTGACAGCTAGGTAGCGTGACACTCGGCGTGACAGGCTAAGTGACAGAGTCGGCGAGTCAGAGAGCGATGCAAGTGATGGGACGAGAAGGAGCAATCGCAGTAATGTAGTGTAAACATTAGCCGTGACGTCATCACTACGGTCTGTAGCTGACCGGCTGCTAGAACGCTTGTTTGGTGTTTCGTGTGATCATTCATGTTTGGTTTGGTTGAATACTGATGAGGAGAGTAAAGCTGTATCTTCTCCATGGTGAACATTCTATGTAGAACGAGGGATATGCGCCGTGTAGAGCAGTTAGGTAGTTCGTTATTAGTCATGTAACGGGATTAGGTTTAGAGTCGATGCAATGCTGTGGAATTGGTAGCAACACTGTTTTGTTTGTCTTTTTTTATTGTATACATTTTTTCTCTCCATTAAATGTCGTGTTTTCATATTTCATTTGCCTTTACTTTTATGTTCGTCTGTGCGACCGTTAGTCGCAAGCACTGAGCTGTAAATTGTAATCCGTCTTAGACCCGAGCCAGCTATACGCGGATCGAGACCCCGCCGAATTCCACGTCAATGTCGCATACCGTGTTGTTGGAGATGGGGTTTAAAGGTAGTGCTAGATACTTTTGCTACATTACTGTCAACAGCATGATATGACTTCCCGAAGAAAGTGAGGTCGTTGCTTGGTGCATATGTGATCCACCATTATGCACACAGCAATCCACAGAAGAGTTCGAACATCGGCAGTCCCTTCTCACCAGCATTGAGTTTAAACTGTCTCTGAAAGAGCCACATTTAAAGCATGCTATAATTTTGGACATCCACTTGGTGTGGTGGAAGGCGTGTGTCCTGAAGTGAATGCCGCAGGCCTGCATTTCTCCTAAATAAATCAAGGTCAGCTGATGACCATGGATGTTTTTGAGATTCCCCCCACCCCACGTCACGCTTCGTAACGCTGGCCTAAAACTTCGTTCGTTTTGAGAAAGACCCCCACACCTGTTATGCAAACATCCATTTTCACCAAGTTTGCAGACTTTTCGCGGACCATGATATACTCCACTGATGTACGATACGTTTAATGACGAACGTAACGATCGCCAACAC
>SDWI01002006.1:35840-61900 GCA_009193005.1 Lamellibrachia luymesi
ATATATATATATATACATTTCTTAAACTTTTCTTATGATTCCATGTACATCTTATAATGTGTGAACGCGCCTATGAACGGGCTGGTCCCGGATATATGGCGCTATATAAATGTTAGTAATACTAATAATAATAATAATCTTGTTTTCGCTGAAGAGATGATCACATCGCTGTATGGCCCATTTGGAGACCCTGTATCATTCGTATAGCATTCATGTCTGTGGTGAAAGGTAATATTCGATTTAAAGATATGTGAATTTGCATGCTTTTACGTGATATGCGTAATTTTTACAAGAACGATAATTGTATGTTTGCAAGGACGGAAGCAAGGTCGTGTGTCGTTGTGGAGATTACTTCAAACGGGACTCACACGTAAACGATTGCAACGACGTTTGTCCGACAGACGGACGCCAGAAATGCGGAAAACCAAACCGCATGCGAATCTACGCCGTTGACAGTAAGTGACATGATGATGGATTGCATATCAATGTATTTATGCTTTGGCATTCAATATCTGCACGTTTAACGTCGTGCTTTCCGAACAGATTATTCTTCAAGATCGATACATTCGAATTGGTACACCATTTAAGCAATGATATGTGAGCAGACGTCTCGTTTTCCTGATGTAGTTTTGGACAACAATTACGAAGTCGAAACTTATGTCTAATCCCAAAGTAAACCAAATGAATGTCGTTGTTTGCCTTTTTCCAAATATAATTTCATTCACGAACTCACAAATAGGCGCAATTTGTAAAGATTGTTATTCAGGTATATCGAAATTCCTCAAAATAGCCCTTACGGCGCACCGTTTCAATCGTTTGTGGTAGCCACGCATCTTAAACATAGAACATTATAAAATAACACTAGGTGGCAAATCATGGATGAGTAGTTCCCATTATACTGAAAATGTCGCTATTGATAAACAGACTGCGACTAAACCAAACTGTCCGACTCTCAACTGAGCGGACCGGGGTACCAACCCACTTCGTTCAGTCTCGATTGCCGACTTTCAATCAGCTACACAAATGAGTACAATCATGGTAGTAGACAGTAGTAGGATTCCATTGATGGAATTATACAAACAGCTGTAGCACAGCGTGGCAGGATGATTTGCTTTAAAGATGTGGAAAAATTATATTTGTGTAAATAGATCTGCAATATGTTCCCCGTGCTTCGATTGTTGGAGGGGCGCAGTTTAAATAGAATGCTTTGCTCCTTACTGCATATTTGCCAACCCTTTGTTTTACTATCAGCTTTTTAAACCCTTGAGATATTCTGCATATTTTTGTTTTATTTCGCTTCTGGAGTAGTATCTAGTGACCATTGTGATAACAGCTCTGTTTCAATTACGGCCTTTCTATTGGTTAACAGGCGGTTCTAAGTTGCTGGCCATTCGACCATTTGCTTAAGTTATATATGTACTTCAGACTTCGTCTTCCTTTGGCTTTAGGGACTTCGATGAGTAGGGTAGATCAGTATGGTAGATATAAGTACCGTACTCCTCCTACTTCCTGTACTAGGTACACCACATTGCATGCCAGGTTTTATGTATGAAACAACGTGTCTACTTTGGTTTTTTTTATTTTTATACTATTAATTCCCAAAATAAAACATGTTTCCCATGAACAAAACTCAACCCAGTGGCATATGTATACGTTTACCAGTTATCAAAGGTACATGCGTAGTCTTCTTGTTTGTTCACTGCAGACACCCCCCAGAACATCTGCCGCGGCAACTACGAAGCAGGAAAATGTTACTCTATTCATAGCGCTTCATCAACAGGCCTGTCGTGGTATGAAGCTCGCTGGGAGTGTGCAGACAACGGAGGGGAGCTACTCCAGGTTAGAAAACACATTCTGGTTGAAATAACGTACATTATGCTAACATGATATTTATTGTAAACTGTACTGCTGATCATTTCGACTATGTTTTGATGTTTGATATTCTACGACATTCTTGCAAACATTTGTTTTTTCCTAACCAATTATGAAAAAAAAAAAATTCGGATAGTATTATGTTGTAACCATATGATGAAGGGATTCCTGTGTTCGGTCAAGTTTTTAAAGATTCAGCCCATACGGGCAGTGCGAAATGTCATACTGGCTACTTGTTTTGACAATTAGTTTACCTTATCTCTTTACTGGGAAGAGACACCATGCCATGTTCATAAGCAAATATGTGTTTTAAGTCGCCCGTTGCTTGTAGTAATTGACGATATCTCGACAACCAACTGTGCCGTGAATTACACTTTACACGAATATATTTGTAAATGAAATATGCTGTGCTACAATTATTTAATTTTGAAATCATCAAAAGAAAAAACCCAATAAATATTAATTTCACAATGTATGACACAAATTCCAATGTCATTACCATTTTGGCATCTAGAAATACAGAGAATCAAATGTAGCCATATTTTTTAGTTTTGTCCCACTAAGATAATTACCCAATTCAGATGATTACTTTTTACATTGCATACATTTTTGTCGTCGTGTGTGAAAGAAAATCGTAAATTTCAAGATGGTTACCAATTGTGTTGTGTGAATTGTGGCTGGAATGTTTTTGTTTCAATTCAAAATTGTTCTATAAAACAAAAACCCAAAATATGCTTAACAAATACCAAAAATCCACTTGAAATAAACAAAGATAAAGTGAAATTGACGACGGACGATGCCACGATCAACAATATGGCCAGGCAACTGCGTGAACTCGGCGATGGCAGCCGGTGGGTGGTCGTCTTCCAATACCCAAGTCCAATTATCGCATCGTTGTCGGACAATAATACATCGCTGTCGACAACGCTGCTAATGTCGATGTCTGAATCAAACTTTTCGGAAAACGAACCCAGATCATTGAAATAAAAACTATCAAACGACGCGACTATATCCTTGGGCGGGACACAAAAATGACTATGCCAAAATGGTGATGCCACGTGGTTGCCTCGTTGTCGTACCTCGTCCTGTTCGAGATATGAACCTATCGGGTTATAAATAGCCGAATGACGGCATTAAAAATCAGCGGTCGGCAGGCTGGCTGCTATGCACAAATACACGCACGCACGCACGCACGCACGCACGCACGCACGCACGCACGCACGCACGCACGCACGCACGCACGCACGCACGCACGCACGCACGCACGCACGCACGCACACACACACACACACACACACACACACACACACACACACACACACGTAGATGTTCGGGTTCGAGGCGCGGTCAATGAAAAGGTCGTTTCAGATCGCAGTGAACACGTCAGTTTATACATGGACAGCAGGGGTATTCCGGTGCTTGGTGCTGGATAGCACGGAAGGTGTGCGACAGGTTCTTTTATTGTATACCGCAAAGGACTGGACGCCAGTGAAGCTCGTTCAGAACGGGTGCGCGCAGTGACTGGTTCTTGTCATGATACGCGCACATGTATTATGCAGACGATTTTAGCGCAATACATGTGTTTTCATTGTTTAGTATTATTATAGTTATATATGCGCCATCGTACTTAAACACAGTTATACCGTGTGATGTTTCCTTTTTGTAGGTACAAAGTTAAAACAACTTACTTTTGCGAATCGAATATGTGTTTCTGCTTGAAGAAGGAGTACATATTTTTTTTATTAATTGTGGCTGCATTTTTAGCTGAGTACACTTGTTGTACAATTCACCACTTAGGAGTTGATACAGTGTTATTGGTATTTAGGGTTCATTTGAATGTATTTCAAACCTGGGAACACAGTGTTTAAAGACTATAAACCTATGTATGTTATTGGTACTAATATAAATTAAGTATGTCATGGAGTATTGCTGGATAGAAATCTAGATACAAATACCACAGGAGCCAGCCTGCTATTTGGGGTCTGAGATAATCTACGTATCAATGTTATGCAAGGAATATATGTTTTTGACTCTGTTGATTAATGATCCTGTGTAACCATTGTAGTAGTGCATGTAATAATAATATTGTTGTATGTTTTACAGGTTTTTATTTTTCTCTATGTTATACAAAATAAAGGAAACCACCATTTCCCGTCTTCATGCGATTCCCCGGTTACAAACAATTTAACAAATATAAAATAAAGGTTAAATAACAACTCAACATTTGTCGAATGTTACCGATCTTTTAATTGTGCATCGCTCAATCGCGCATGTTCATAATACTAGCAGAGTAGCGGTGCTATTTCTCTTCGACTCGTCATATTAATTATTGTCATGGTGTAACATGCATGCGGCGGCCACATGACCAGATAATCCTGGGATCTGCATCCCGGCCTCTGGATGTCCAGTCAGCCCAAAACGAAGTGTTTAGAACGTATGCCCCAGGTCTTTTGAAATGCTGGCCATACTATAATTTTTTTAAAGGTGGAGAAAGGTGGAGAAAGGGTGGCTGGTTGGTGGGTGACATGTTTCCTTGTTCGTGCTACGAGACAAAGATGGCCCAAGGAAGGAATGTTGCCAGATCCCACTGCTGGGATAATGCTTCTAATTGGTCAGACACCCCCTGCAGAATAAGGGGTGCTGCCAGCTCCCATAGCAGGGTTAATGCTTGTAATTGGTCAGAGGCCCCTGCAGCGAGGGGATGAACCCTTTAATTGGTCAGCTTTCATTCCCCCAGGCCCTTGGTAGGGTTGGTCCCTGGCCTCTGATAGGCTCCCAAGATGCATCGGTCAGTTGTTCTGTCATAAACCACGCACAATGATAACACTATGCTTCAATTTATGACAGAACAACACAACGGCTCATGTAATAAAAGCTTCATACTTATTATTCATCTTGGCAATGAAATGGGCCAGTCCGGCCAGACCTCTCTGGGGCCAGCTGTGACACCCTGAGAACTGGGTGCGAGACCCGGATATTTCATGTGACCAGACTGCCGTCCTGGGCCAGCTACTTGATCATGATCATGTGACTGCGGTCACATGACCAGAGAATCCTGGGGTCTGCCTCCTTCTGGGTGTCCAGCCAGCCCAAAAGAGATGTTTAGACCAAATGCCCCAAGATATAAGGACGGGGTGGAAATTAGATAATACTGAATGGTTGTTAATCAATAACCAACCTGTTGTAGTATAATAAAGACAATTGTTACTCATAATCTTGTCTGTGAAGTAATTATAGTTGGTTCTATCAACATATTGAATGAATGAATGAATGAATGAAATGAAATTTATTAGACAAATAATTACAAGTACATATTATAATTTAGTATATACAATAGGTCAGGAGACTCCTGTTAAGGCATTTAAATGCCGCTACCACGAGAGCCAGCTTGAATAATAATTGCAGTATAATAATAGTAATAATACATTTACAGAGTAATTTAGCTAATAATACATGAATATGCCATAGTAAAGATTACAATCAAAAGTTCATACAGTGGCTGACATATACATTTGCACATATACACATATAATAAGCAAAAAATAATTTTAAAAATGCATCAATAGACATTACAATAAAATTATTTTAAAGACAACATTTACTCTGCCAAGATATAATTAGCTAGTAACTACAAGGCGACATATACATAGGGATATAAGTTAATTATGTTCTACATATATAACAGTTAATAATAGTACAAGCATTTTTATACTTTTAATATAGGTGTAATGTATCTTTTAATATAGGTGGAGAATCCATGGATACTGTGGGTGAATATTTTATTAGTAATGATATCGGGAGAATTATTAAATATCTTTGCTATGCTGAACCTGATGTTTCTTTTTGAGAATTCGTGATTGACTCTATGGATAAATACATTTGTGCTTGCCCTAGTGAAATACATAGTAGCTCCTCACGTAGGAAATATATAAATATGTATAAGTAAAGTAGAGAATTATAATTGTACACACTCAGTTAGTGCCAAGACTGTATGAATTAATATACATACATACATACATACATACATACATACATACATACATACATACATACGTACATACACATACATACATACATACTGTTGACAAAGCGGCTTGCCTTGCCTTGCTGCACACTTACAACACCTCTTATCTGAAGTGATACATGGTTAGCAAATTATTCACATGTTACTACACATGGCTTGTTGGGCTTCTCGCAATGATTTGTAAGATGTTTTAATATACCTGCAGTAACAATCAGAGTTCCATCTGCCCAGTGTTCGTATCATGTGATCTGGAATGTGTGCAGCTGTTGCTGTGGTAGCTGAGCCTATCCGAAACGAGTGACCGCTATACAAAGATGGATTGTAACCAACACTTAAAAGAAGCATCTTTAGTTACTCTATTATGAATGATAGTGTCAATGTTAAAGTGGTAAACAAGGGGTCACGTTAAAGTGGTAAACAAGGGGTCACGTGACTGCTACCATATTATTCCTTGTCTGCAGCAGGGCCATCATAGTCTGGAAAAGGCAAATGTTCTGCTCTGTTGCAAAATATATAAGAGTTACCCCTTTGCGAAATGGATCTGTCTTTGATCTTTTCAACTGAAGTGTGAAATACCTTTCATGAAGACGCAACTGTGTGTCACCTATACTCAAATCTGTTAGAGGGTGAAAAGCGTCTAACAAGTGTAGCGTATAGCCGCTCTGTCGACCCTTAGCGTGTAGCTGCTCTGTCAACCCTTAGCATGTAGCTGCTCTGTCGACCCATAATGTGTAGCCCCTCTGTCGATACTTAGCCTGTAGCCGATGTGTCGACCCATAGTGTGTAGCAACTCTGTCGACCCATAGTGTGTAGCAACTCTGTCGACCGTTTGTGTGTAGCTGCTTTGTCGACCCTTAACGTGTAGCCACGCTGTCGACCCTTAGTGTGTAGCCGCTCTGTCGACCCACAGTGTGCTCCTACGTTAGTCAGGGTGGCTCCTACGTTAGCGATTAATTTTTAGTCTTAGTAGGAGTCTCCCGTCCCTTATATGACATTATCTTTTATTTTCAGACCGTACTCTATATTCTTACCACTTCGTTTTCTTATGTCGACATAGATGTAATATATTGTATGGTTTTTGTGTTGAATACTCTGTTTTGTTGTTTTTGGGACGAATAAATATTTCCTGTTCCTGTTCCTGTTCCTGTGTAGTCGCGCTGTCGACCCATAATGTGTAGCCCCTCTGTCGATACTTAGCCTGTAGCCGATGTGTCGACCCATAGTGTGTAGCAACTCTGTCGACCCATTGTGTGTAGCAACTCTGTCGACCGTTTGTGTGTAGCTGCTTTGTCGACCCTTAACGTGTAGCCGCGCTGTCGACCCTTAGTGTGTAGCCGCTCTGTCGACCCACAGTGTGTAGTCGCGCTGTCGACCCTTAGTGTGCAGCTGCTCTGTCGACCCGTAGCGTGTAGTCGCTCTATCGACCCTTAGTATGTAGCCGCTGTGTCGACCCTTAGTGTGTAGCCGCTCTGTCTTCTCTTAGCGTGTAGTCGCTCTATCGACCCAGTGTGTAACCATTGGCGTGTAGCCGCTGTGTTGACCAGCCGCTATGTCGATCCTTAGTAATAGTGTTGTGATAACTTAGTGCACGACAGGACCATATAAACGAGAGAGAGAGAGAGAGAGAGAGAGAGTGTGTGTGTGTGTGTGTGTGTGTGTGTGTGTGTGTGTGTGTGTGTGTGTGTGTGTGTGTGTGTGTGTGTGTGTGTGTGTGTGTGTGTGTCTTCACTTCACTGCATCACAGTCCTGTCGCCCGACCTTCCCCTGAAGTTCCTTGAAGGTTTTCTTCTGGTGCCTGCGAACTTTCCCCTCGGATACCAGTCGCAGAGTGAGCTCAATCTGCGCTGCCTCGTCGAACAGCAGACCCGTCAGCAGAACATAATTAACTTATATCCCTATGTATATGTCGCCTTGTAGTTACTAGCTAATTATATCTTGGCAGAGTAAATGTTGTCTTTAAAATAATTTTATTGTAATGTCTATTGATGCATTTTTAAAATTATGTTTTGCTTATTATATGTGTATATGTGCAAATGTATATGTCAGCCACTGTATGAACTTTTGATTGTAATCTTTACTATGGCATATTCATGTATTATTAGCTAAATTACTCTGTAAATGTATTATTACTATTATTATACTGCAATTATTATTCAAGCTGGCTCTCGTGGTAGCGGCATTTAAATGCCTTAACAGGAGTCTCCTGACCTATTGTATATACTAAATTATAATATGTACTTGTAATTATTGGTCTAATAAATTTCATTTCATTCATTCATTCATTCATTCAATATGTTGATAGAACCAACTATAATTACTTCACAGACAAGATTATGAGTAACAATTGTCTTTATTATACTACAACAGGTTGGTTATTGATTAACAACCATTCAGTATTATCTAATTTCCACCCCGTCCTTATATCTTGGGGCATTTGGTCTAAACATCTCTTTTGGGCTGGCTGGACACCCAGAAGGAGGCAGACCCCAGGATTCTCTGGTCATGTGACCGCAGTCACATGATCATGATCAAGTAGCTGGCCCAGGACGGCAGTCTGGTCACATGAAATATCCGGGTCTCGCACCCAGTTCTCAGGGTGTCACAGCTGGCCCCAGAGAGGTCTGGCCGGACTGGCCCATTTCATTGCCAAGATGAATAATAAGTATGAAGCTTTTATTACATGAGCCGTTGTGTTGTTCTGTCATAAATTGAAGCATAGTGTTATCATTGTGCGTGGTTTATGACAGAACAACTGACCGATGCATCTTGGGAGCCTATCAGAGGCCAGGGACCAACCCTACCAAGGGCCTGGGGGAATGAAAGCTGACCAATTAAAGGGTTCATCCCCTCGCTGCAGGGGCCTCTGACCAATTACAAGCATTAACCCTGCTATGGGAGCTGGCAGCACCCCTTATTCTGCAGGGGGTGTCTGACCAATTAGAAGCATTATCCCAGCAGTGGGATCTGGCAACATTCCTTCCTTGGGCCATCTTTGTCTCGTAGCACGAACAAGGAAACATGTCACCCACCAACCAGCCACCCTTTCTCCACCTTTCTCCACCTTTAAAAAAATTATAGTATGGCCAGCATTTCAAAAGACCTGGGGCATACGTTCTAAACACTTCGTTTTGGGCTGACTGGACATCCAGAGGCCGGGATGCAGATCCCAGGATTATCTGGTCATGTGGCCGCCGCATGCATGTTACACCATGACAATAATTAATATGACGAGTCGAAGAGAAATAGCACCGCTACTCTGCTAGTATTATGAACATGCGCGATTGAGCGATGCACAATTAAAAGATCGGTAACATTCGACAAATGTTGAGTTGTTATTTAACCTTTATTTTATATTTGTTAAATTGTTTGTAACCGGGGAATCGCATGAAGACGGGAAATGGTGGTTTCCTTTATTTTGTATAACATAGAGAAAAATAAAAACCTGTAAAACATACAACAATATTATTATTACATGCACTACTACAATGGTTACACAGGATCATTAATCAACAGAGTCAAAAACATATATTCCTTGCATAACATTGATACGTAGATTATCTCAGACCCCAAATAGCAGGCTGGCTCCTGTGGTATTTGTATCTAGATTTCTATCCAGCAATACTCCATGACATACTTAATTTATATTAGTACCAATAACATACATAGGTTTATAGTCTTTAAACACTGTGTTCCCAGGTTTGAAATACATTCAAATGAACCCTAAATACCAATAACACTGTATCAACTCCTAAGTGGTGAATTGTACAACAAGTGTACTCAGCTAAAAATGCAGCCACAATTAATAAACAAAAAATGTACTCCATGCATAGCACAGCATCAGTTTTGCTTAACATCCATTATAACATATAAAGGTACACAATCCTTGGAGACTACGAGTACACAAATCAATACTAATATGCACGCATGCACGCACGCACGAACACACACACACAGTGTCACACACACACGCACGCACGCACGCACGCACGCACGCACGCACGCACGCACGCACGCACGAACACACACATACACAAGACTACCGTTAAATAATATACAACCATGCAATTATCAGTTATAAATGAATAAACAAAAGAGTGACTAACTACATTATTATATGTATGCAAACACAATGATGTCACCAGAAATGTACTAAGATATCAATACTACATTAAATGATCAAACCAAACACTTGATCCCTGTTTACAAGTTACTATCTAGTGTGGCGCCAGCTTGCTGTCAAGCACTTGTCCCTTGGGAATATTTCACACACCCTACCCAGCCAATGCCACATGGTGATTAATCAAGACCACATCAAAGAGAGGGAGAGTGCTCCAGTCTGATTCTGGATTAACTGCACAGAATGTTATATAATTATACGGTACATGCACAGTCCATGCATAATATATTTTGTCTTCATAATACATTAACTATGTAACAATACTAAACATGAATAAACTTAACCTTCTAACCTGTTCTACCAGCTACTGGCTACAAGCTTTCAAAATGTCATTAAGCCCTATAGCTAGCTGGTGGGGACATTCCTCCCTAAGGTCCAGACATTCCTCCCTAAGGTCCAGACATTCCTCCCTAAGGTCCAGACAGTCCAGTTGCTCCACATCTTCTTAGCACATCAGTAATCCAAGTCACTATTAAGTAATTATAACTGAACATATAAATATGTTTACATAGACAGATGGGCAATTCTCTAATATACATTATGGTATCATTATAAATTGAAAGGATTCATTTCCTAAGGTATAACATAGTATTTAGAAACTTACTGAAACAGGGTTATTGTTGTCTTGTTGACTGTGAGATCAAGCCTGGCCAACTGGGACACACAGCCCCTCCCCCTGACCACAAGTGACCCCTGTCTCTTGGGTAATTTTTTTTTAACAACTTAATTATTAGTAACATGACCGGCAACCCCTACACAGTAAATGCAATTAACCATAAGAGAAATAGGTATAATAATAATAATAACTAATTAACTAGATTCTCTTTAGATTACCCAGGGTGCTGCCATATGGTGGCAAGTAATGTCACCATCAACCCTGTTGGGGTAAGACCACAGTTGACCTTCCTGTTTATTGTTTCACACGAATGTAGGGCGTATTAAATTGCGATATGTGAATTTAAAGAATTCATATGATGTGACATAAGTGCAATTGAGCAGGCATATTCACAGGTTTGTTTGTAGAAGCTATTGGCTGTGAAATGGTGCATTTTTTTGAGAGTTTAAAAGGCGGAGGGATTTATGGGAATTTTTCTGCTATGGGCCACGTGGGCGCATGAATACAAGGCTATTTTTGTCAAAATTGATGGGCATCGCACGTCGGGGCGTTTTAAAAGAGCTGGAGGTATGTGATTTTGATAAAACTTGGTCAGCATGTCAATGAGATGATGGCAGATGCTGTGAAAAAGTTTCAGAATTTTTAGTGGTCACGTTTTCTTATAATCTAACAAAACGTTAACATGGCCACCAATGCAATTTTCAACTGTGGTCTGACTCCTGTTAGGGTCATGCCTCAGTTAGACTTCCTGGTGTGTTACGAATGTAGGACGTTTTTAAGAAAAATCATACGATCTGACATAAGTGCATTTGTGCAGGGACATTACCAGGTTTGCTGGTGGAAGCTGTTGAGAGTGAAATGGTGGATTTTTAGATGATTTTAATAGGCGGAAGGATATTTGTGATTTTGTTTGGCCACTATAGACACGTGTGCGTCGTAATTCGTGTCAATATTGGTAAACATTGAGGGGTATCGCACATACAGGCATATTACAAGAGTTAGAAATGTATAATTTTGACAAAACTCGACCAGCATGTCAGCGGGATGATGACAGCGGCTGGTATAAACTTTTATAATTTTTGATGGGCACGTTTTCTTATAATCGTGCAAAACGTTAACATAGTCACCAATGGGAAAGGCTGAACCATGTGCTCCTCTGGTATCCTCGCGTGACTTTTGCTGGGTGACCGGTGGGATGATTATAAATTACTAATTGTTCAGTAATCCTGCCGGTTACATGTTGATAACAGAAATCGCAATGTACACACACACGCACGCACGAAAAGCAACAACAATAAAAGCGACAATAACAACTGCGCATGTAAAACGGTAGCACAGCACTATTACGCATCCTTGTTTATTCTTTCCCGCCTTTTACGTGCTCGCCTTTTAGCCATTTAGGGTGCTCACGTTACCGCGAAATTCTAAGTCGCTGTTACTTGTATTGTTTGGAAGTGTTTTCTTTTTTTCAAGATATCAGGTAAGAGTGAAGCACGACGCCGTAATAATAAGGGCCCTGTTTATGCAAGACGTAAACGCGCGATTGGTCTTGGTGCAACCCGACTCCCGAGTAATTAAATTACGGAACTGGTTGATCGTTATGTAAAAGTAGATGTAATTTCTGCATGGTAGATATGTGAGGAGAGATTTGGCGGCTCCAGGTGATCGTTCTATGGCTAGGTCAGTCATCAGCCAGTGAGCAATAATATAGGACGTTTCTTCCGGGTAGGAGTCGTCTCTTCAAGGCTTATAGACTCGGTGTGTGTGCACACGTGCTAAAGTGTTGTAAAATATTTGGAAGAAAGAGAAAAGATGATAGCGTGTGTGTAGAACTGCAATTTGAGGAGAGGAAAAGTTGATAATGTGAAAACTGCAATATCAATTAATGTTGCAAGTTGGAGATCTTCTGTCTGAAAATTTCCAAACTTGGTGCTGTAGCTGTGTTGGCTGGCAGGTTATTCCAGTTGGCTATTGTACGGGGTAAAAAGCTATACTGGATGAATTGCTTAGTGATTAGGGGGAGTTGAAAAGCTTTCGAATGCGTGTGTCGGGAGGGTCTCACCAGGGGTATAGGGTTGGGGGAAGAGGTCCAGGGTGACTATGCCATGCAATGTCTTATAAAACATGACAAGGCAGATGTCGGTTCTCCTTTGTTGGAGGCTGTGCCAGTGCAAGTGTTTGATCATAGTGGTGACACTTGCTTCACGGTTGTAGTTGTTACAAACATACCGTGCTGCCCGTCTTTGGACCATCTCTATTTTGTTTTTGTACATTTGTGTGTAGGGGTCCCATATGGCAGCGGCATGTTCTAACTGGGGTCCAACTAAAGTGAAATAAACACTGGTTTTAATTTTTTCATGGCCAAATTTGAGATTTCTTCGTAGGAAACCTAAGGATGCATTTGCTTTTTTTGTGACATCATTTATGTGGTTATTGCAGGACAGTGTTTTATTTATGACCACACCAAGATATTTCGCGTTGTCCACCTTTACGAGTATGTGGCTATGAAGAGTGTATTGTTTGTATTTGGGGTTACGGGGTCTGGTTATGTGGAGTACACTACATTTCTGGGGATGGAACTCCATTTGCCATGTTTCTTCCCACTTGGCCAATTTGTCTAGATCTTGTTGAAGGACATTTGCGTCAGTACCATTGGATATTGTCATGTAGATAATAGTGTCATCAGCAAAGAGTTGATTTGAGGTTATTAGGTAGGTCGTTTATAAGAAAGAGGATGCGGGCAATCACTGAACCTTGTGGGACTCCACTGATAACAGGAGCCCAGTCCGAATACATACCTTCACAAGTTGCTTTCTATCCTTCAAGAATTTCTCAACCCAAGTGTTTACAGCAGGGTTTTTTGATTTAAATCATTGATTTAAATCATGATTTAAATCACTCCAAAAAAATCATTAATTTATGATTTGTTTGATTTTTATGACTTCCGATTGTTTAATTGCTGATTTATATGAATTTAACACAAATAATTGTTTACAAGCATTGAGATCAACAAAGTTTTATATGTTTTTAATACAGAAGCACAATGTGCGCACACTTGTGTAGCTGTATTGACACCAGATAGCCTGATAGTGTAATATGTGAGTGACACTGGGCAGTAATTTGATAGGCAATATCGTTCTCCTTTCTTGAAGATTGGTGCTATATTTGCTTGTTTCCAGTCGTCTGGTACCTCACCATTTTCAAGGGATTTAGAAAATATTATCTGTAGAATAGGAGCAACTGCTCTGGCTGTTTCTTTGAGGACTCTAGGGTGAAGCCTGTCTGGTCACATGGCTTTGTTAGAGTTTAGAATTTCCAGGAGTTTCTGAATGCCTTCTGTGGCGATATAAAATTTGGAAATCGGGATACTGTCGTATTGGGTCAGCTTCCTGTGGGGGTGGATTTAAGGGGCTCTCTTTGGGGAAACAGCTGAACTGAGCGTTTAGGATCCTGGCTTTGTCGGGGGGGGGGTCCTTCCATTTTCTTTAATAGATGCGATGCCTACTGAATCAGTTCGTATGTGTTTGATGAAAGACCACAATTTCTTGTTGCCATTTCTGTTGTTTTCCCATTTGCAGACCTAACCAGACTTGGGGTCAATTACATATTATATCCGGTACATTATATAAATGACAAAATAAAAAAATCCATATAAAGATAACAGCATGTGAAAAGAAGAACCATAGACAGTCGTATGCGGATACTTTGCACCTGTCAATTGCACAACACGCTCTGACCCCTGCCCTGGGCAACGTGCGTCATGTCCATAGAAATAATTACCACAAATATATTCGAGGGGTGCGTCAATGTTCGCTGCACATTTTAGACACAAAGCCACAAAACAGTACATCAATCGCCTTTCCACAGAAGCCTGCAAAGTGTTCTATCATGTAATCGATAAGGCGCCTGACTTAAATTATCAGTCGTCTGTCAAAATGTAACCATGGTGCGTTAAAAAACATGCAATGGTACATCATTATTTTGATGCAGGAGTTAACGGGTGCATTATACAGGATAGTATTTAGTCTAAAATTGTTGGGGCCAGCTACGTCCCCATTTTGCAAAAATCAATGGAACCGCCACAAAAACTGGGCTGAAACAGGTCGCATGAAAAAAGCCATAATATAAATTTTATTGAGTTGTGTGTACTTTTTCTGCTGATTGCTCGTTCCCATTTCAAACATTTGTCCACACCAGCCATGTACTTCAAATCGCTCTAAAATATATTCTTGATTGAAAAACTAAGACATTTAAAAGTTTTCTTTGACCAATCATGTGGACGTGAAAAACCAGGGATGAGAATGAATGTTTTTTTTCGGGTGAAAATGAGCTTGGGGTTCTCAGGCCCTTAAGTTTTGGGTATTTATAGTCTTAAAATTATGAAATCCATAATAATTATTATTGCACAAGAGCTAGTACATATATGTTAAAGCAAAACAAAAGTCATGGTTTTTGGCCTATGCACCTATAAGAGTTATTTAATAAGATTTGCCATCCAAGCCAAAGGCCCAGATGGCAAGTGGACAAGGAAGCCATTGGCTTATCGAGAGTCTAACAATGTTCATCTACTTATAACCCGCCCTCCTGAGATATGTGTCAACCTTGTTTTTAAACATATTCACGCTGCTAGCAGTTACACAATCTGTAGACAATTTGTTCCATTCATTTATTGTCCTCTGTGAGAACGAGTGCTTCCTGATGTCCAATCTACATTGATCCTTTACTAATTTTACCTCATGTCCTCTAGTTCTGCTATCCTTCTTGAGTGAGAAAAACATATTTCTATCAATATTTTCATACCCATTCAATATCTTAAAAACTTCAATCTGATCTCCTCTTAACCTCCTTGTCTCTAGAGTTGTTAAACCACATTCTTTCAGGCGTTCTTCATAACTAAGGTCTCTCAGTTCTGGAATCATTTTAGTTGCTCTCCTTTGTATGCGTTCAAGCGTATCTATATCCTTCTTACGATATGGTCTCCATGCTTGTATACAGTATTCTAAATGAGGTCTAACTATTGCTTTATAAAGAGGTATAATTAACTTTTTTCCCTTGTATGTTATGTTTCTTCTAATCAATCCAAGAATTTGATTACCCTTTGAAGCTGCAATACCACACTGCTCTGAAACTTTCATATCAGCGCTTATTGTAACTCCTAAGTCCTTTTCTTTTACAGTAGTACCCAGAACAGTATCTCCCATTTTATAGTTTACATTCAAGTTCCCATGTCCTGTATGTAGGCATTTACATTTCCCAAAATTGAACAACATCTGCCATTTCTCAGACCATTTCACTAATCTGTCTAGATCGTTTTGTAAATGTTGTTTATCACCATCAGTATTAACCTTTCTAAACAGTTTTGTGTCATCCGCAAATTTCAGTACGTTACTTGTTATACTGTCGTCCAAGTCATTGATATAAATTAAGAATAATATAGGTCCTAATACTGATCCTTGAGGTACCCCACTCAAAACCGATTTCCAATTTGAAACTTCTCCATCTACTACAACTCGTTGTCTTCTGTCAGTCAGCCATTGTTCTATCCAGTCAGTTATGCTATCCCCGATACCATGGGCTTTTAATTTAAGTAGTAATCTTTGATGTGGCACTTTGTCAAAAGCTTTCTGAAAATCTAAGTAGATAATATCTACTGGCGATCCCACGTCTATCCACTTAGTGATTTCTTCCAAAAAACATAACATATTTGTTAAGCATGACCTCGCTTTAAGGAATCCATGTTGAGATGAATTTAATAATTTATGCTTAACGAGGAAGTCCACCATATGGTCTTTAATTAACCTTTCTAATAATTTACAAATCACTGACGTTAAACTCACTGGTCTGTAATTCTCTGACTTATTTCTCGAACCCTTTTTAAATAATGGTATGATGTTTGCTTCTTTCCATTCAAACGGAACAACTCCCTCTTTTAATGACAAGTTGAATACTCTTGCAAGTGGTATACTGATTTGTTCTACTGTTTCCATTAGTAATTTTGGAGGAATCCCACCCACTCCCCGTGATTTGTTATCCTTCATTGCCTTTATTTTCTTAGCTACCAATTCTGGAGTTTATAAACTTGATAAATACTTGATAAGTTTTTTCTTTGTATATACTAAATAAATAATAATAAATTACCATCTTGGCCAACTTTTACTGAAATGCCATTATGCATTGTGATCAAATATGGGTTTTGATAACAATTTTGCTATTTCTGCTGCTGATGTAGCTGATATTATGTTAGATATTTCACAAATTTGCATGGGCAACATTGTTTGCCTTTTTATAGAAATAAATAATAAATGAACTTCAGTTTTACTGAAGTGACATTACTCCTTGTGGGTTAAATACTGAATAATTATTGTCCAAATTTAGAAGTTTCCCCATCACTTAATAAGTTACATAAAATAATTAATCTTAATATTTTTGTTATGCAAATTTGACAAAATTATGCTTTATATTACAAGAACATATCAAATTGCAATATTCATGCAAGTTTTATATTTTAACAGTAAATAAATCTTGTGTTATGACTAGTACAGAGTACAGTATTTTTGTGAATTTTGCTAGTAACGTTGCCATTACTATGTCAGATAGTAAAAAAAATTGTATGGGACCCCCCAACTTTTTTTGCCTTTTGGGCTTTAATGGATTTCAAACAATCTTTAAAGTTTCATAAATTTTATTTCATTTGGACAATAATTATTCAGTATTTAACCCACAAGGAGTAATGTCACTTTAGTAAAACTGAAGTTCATTTATTGTTAATTTATTATTTATTTCTATAAAAAGGCAAACAATGTTGCCCATGCAAATTTTTGAAATATCTAACATAATATCAGCAAGGAATAATTCAGTAATAATTCAGTTTGAGTAGAAGTTGGCCAAAATGTTCATTTATCATTCATCCCTACACACATAGAAAAAATCATGAAGTGCCAAACAGAAATTGAAGTTTTGTTCTTAAAATCACATTCCGGAAAAATGTTGCCCGTATGGAATGCATGAAAAACACAGTATATCTATAAAACAAACAACCTCTGAGACAGTAGTACCTCGCCAAAGTTGTAGTTTTATTGGTTGAAATGTAATTTAGTTGTAAATTGGACCTTTAGGCCAGTTTTTAATTTTTAGGTTTACAGATTTTTTTAATCATGTTGTGTCTAACATCGGAGGAGGGAAAAACGTTTTACTGAGAAGAGAGATGAAGGGGAAAAAAGAGTTAACCAAACCTATTTATTTTTTTCTAGTTTTTATATTGATTATTACAGTAGTGCTTAACATTGGAGGACAGGGAAAAATGTTCACCCAAGAAACCTGTTGACACATAAACCTTTAATAACAAATTTACACTACACAGCTGGTCACTTCAGCTTTTGTGCATGGCGGTTAACACCTAAAAATAAGGACATTATATTCTAAGCTCTTTAAATTTGCATTCTGACAAAAAATCATTTTAAGGAAGTTTCTGTATGACACCTATGAGCCTTTTTGAACTTCTCGTAACTCCCAGTACTGACCAACCGACAAGATTATGTGCGGTGTGTTTCTGTTCAAATGGGTTATTTTATAATACTAGCGCTGATACGTGAAACAAACAAAGTAAGTGGATGACAAAGTCTCAATTGTTAATAGCATTTTGCAGGAAGCTTGTCATATTTCTTGTTCATTCCCATCGGCACATCAAATGCTGAAGGCAGACAATCTGGCAAGACAGTTGTGTTTACGTTGTTGTCTTCGACGATTACATCAACAGATATAAACTTGCACCCAAATGGCCAAAACCGACAAGTGCTTCCACGGGCATGTCACCTTCAACCATGACGGGTTTGACGCTAGCTCCATAATTTTCTTTGGCTTTGATAACATTTATTTTGGTTAAGGGTGGCACGATGTGCCTAGCACACTCGGCGACTGTGCAATCATTGTCACATCTAAGAAAATGTCTTTATTACGGCGATGCCACAACATAATACAAAACATTATGTATGTCGCCATGTTGACAATGCCTGGAAAAAGTCCACCTATATTTTGTTTTGAAACTTTCGTGACTAAAAATTCTCTTACAGAACACTATTTACATCAATTTGGCACGAGACTGATCAATTGTATTTTGCATAGGCAGTCGAAGAACAATGAGTTGTCTTCGTATTAATGCGATGTAACTCTACCTTGAATATATTCCCCATTGTCGTGAATATATTTTCGGTGTCACAATTCTTCTCTGCCATTCGTTTTTTGTGAACATTTCGTTTTTCTGACATTAGATTTGTTTTTAAAATAGATTATTCGTAATAAAAAATCATCACATGAGAATGTCGGTGAGACATTAAAAAAATAAACTGCTTTTCATTTTTTATTCCCAAAAATTTGGCGGCGGATCCGTAAAACCCAAACAATTAAAACCGTCCCCTTGTACTTTTTTCCATTCCGTACATTTACACTTGTCATAAAACGTTTAATTTGCATTCAGAAAATACCTGCCCAATTAAACAATACAGGATTAGCAAGGCAACTATTAATTGTTGGTGTGGCTATGGCGTCCACACATTCCTATGCCACACAGAGGGCAAGGGTTTAGATATGTGTATGCACTCCTGTACAAACAGTTATATTTTTTAATTGTCTGCACATTTGTAATTTATAAATTTTGTCCTTGTGGAGGAGCTACAACCTGTATTGAATTCAGAATAAGTTCATCACATCATATAATAATATAGCAACTCCTGGAATTCTTCCTAGAGAATTCAAGTTGGCATTGGAATGAACAGGTGTGCTAGGGGGTGAAGGGTAAAACCATTTGAGTTGTCCTCTGGACCATACATATAGAAAGTGTCTTTACCCTAATTTATGTAATAGGTTGATTTGAGCAGAGCATTAGGTGTTTTAAATTGCAACACATCTTTGTTCGAATTTCGCCAAATCTTCCACTTCGGATCTTCAAATGATGTACTAATATGTGTTTAGTTATTATGAAGGCACAGATTTCATATGCACTTCTAGCTATTTCTAGGGTGAGATCTATAAATGCAAGTATCTTGTAAAATGTGTCATTAGTTGAAGGTTTCTCCTAGACATAGTTTACTGGTTCTATGATCTACTGAAAAGTGTTTCTTATCAAAATGTCAGTCTGGAATCATTTTGTAAAAGGAAAAAGACTGAGACTAGACTAGACCGACCACTTATTAAATACCCTAGATCCAAACTGAACAAAAGTAAACATAATTTATGCAATTTATTATTTTCAATCAAGAATCTCCTTATATTTTTATGCGTACTGGTATTCATAATAGCAAAAAAGCTTCATAACTAAACGGCTTAAGGCTGGAGATTATGTCATTTTCAAATGGTTTGATATTGTCACTGCTTTTGACTCTATCTGTAATGGTTTTATGTTGTTTCAGATAATTGTGTCTTCTTGTGACATGCGTGGAAGCCATTTGCATCAAAAGTGTCTACAATGAAGCGATCCAGCTCAAACGATGCACACACACATTGACAGCAACAACTGTCAAGTTCTGCTGGTGTCACCACTCTGGTGACAGTGACAATAGTTTCCAATAGAAAGGGACAGTGCTGTAAAATAGTGCAGCACATCGAGCCAAGTCACTGAATGTCCACTTCTCTGTCTTTGTGCGCAAGAAAAAACCTGTGGCTGTGGCACTGTTGGGAAGATATTTGCAATGAGTAGTGAATTGAAGAGAGAGACCAACTCCCTCACCTTGGGGAATCCATTCAAGTGTGACAAATGTGGAACAAAGTGTTAACAGAGTTCCGATTTAAAGGCTCATTCGCATTCTCAGATTAGTGAGACACCATTTCATTTTTATATACTCAACGGTGTGGGTGTACATGTGCATGTGTACAAGTGTATGGGCACAGGTGCATGTGTACACTCACACAAGTGAGAATCTATTTGAGGACAAAACTAGTGCTACAATTTACATTCGGTGGTGCTTTGAAGACCCCTACAAGTGTGATGTTGGTGGAAACGGGTTTGAAACAGCAGTACCTTAAATATGGATGTGAATGTGCGCACTGATGCCATTGAGAAACAGTTCAAGTGTGACATCTGTGGAGCACAGTTTGCGTGTTGTAGGAGTTTGAAGATTCACATACGCACCCATACTGGGGAAAAACCCTACATATCTGACACCTGTGGAGTCCATTTCTCAAACCGTGGTAATTTGAAGAGTCATGTCCGTGTCCACACTAGGGAGAAACCCTACAAATGTGACACATGTGGAGCACAGTTTGGACGCTGTAATACTTTGCAAAGGCATATGCTTGTCCACACCGGGGAGAAATCCTACAAATGTGACGGTTGTGGAGCAAACTTCTCACAGCGTAGTAATTTGATAATACATGTACGTACTCACACATTCAAAACACCCTTTCAATGTGGCACCTGTGGAGTACACTTCTCAAAGTGTGAAAAGTTGAAGAAGCATGTGCGTATCCACACTGGGGAGAAACCCTACATATGTGATGTCTGTGGAGCACACTTCTCAGAGAATGGTAGTTTAAAGTCACACATGCACACTCACTCAAGCGAGAAACCCTTCTTATGTGACACCTGTGGAGCACAGCTTGCGTGTTGTAAGAGTTTGAGGATTCACATGCGCACCCATACTGGGAAGAAACCCTATAAATGTGAGTTCTGTGGAGCACACTTCTCAGGGAATGGTAGTTTAAAGTCACATGCGCACTCACTCAGGCGAGAAACCCTTCATATGTGACACCTGTGGAGCACAGTTTGCGTGGAGTAGGAGTTTGAAGTTTCACATACGCACCCATACTGGGGAGAAACCCTACAGACGTGACACCTGTGGAGTCCATTTCTCAAGCCGTGATAATTTGAAGATGCATGTGCGTGTCCACACTGGAGAGAAACCATACAAATGTGACACATGTGGAACACAGTTTGGACGGTTTGACACTTTGAAGAGGCATATGCTTGTCCACACTGGGGAGAAACCCTACAAATGTGACACATGTGGAACACAGTTTAGACGCCGTAGCACTTTCAAGAACCATGTGCGTGTTCACACGGTGGTGCAGACTTCTCACATAGTAGTAGTTTACATTCACATATGCGCACTCACACACGTGAGAAACCCTTCATATGTGACACGTGAGGCAAAGTTTGCCAGGAGTGGCTCACTAAAGGTTCATGTACAAACTCACAATGGGGAGAAACCAGGGTTGAAAAAAATGATTTTTTTTTAAATAAAAAAAATTGGATTTTTTATTTAAATCGCATTTTTTTATTTATTTGATTTAAAAAAAATCTGGTATACACAATGTCATAAAATATTTTACTATCAGGTTATCTGGTGTACAGCTACACAAGTGTGCACACTTTGTGCTTTTGTATTAAAAAACCACACAAAACTTTGTTGATCTCGATGCTCGTAAAAAATTATTTGTGTTAAATTCATATAAATCAGCGATTAAAAAAACCGGAAGTCAAAAAAGTCATAAATCAATGATTTTTTTTTTTTGGAGCGATTTAAATCAAGATTTAAATCAAACAACCCTGGGAGAAACCCTTCAGATGTGACAGCTGTGGCAAACGGTTTTCATATAGTAGTAGCTTAAGGATACATGTGCGCATTCACACTGATGAGAAACCCTTCAAATGTGCTGCACAGGTGTCACACATCTTATATATTGATGAGAAACCATTTAAATGCAAAACCTTTGAAGCGCACTTCTTGGACAGTGGTGATTTAAAGTTACTTACATGTGTGCACTCACACATGTGAAAAACACATTAAATGTGACACCTGTGGAATACAAATGTGAAACCTGTAGAATATTCTTCTCACAGATAAGTAATTAAAATTATGCATCGTTATGAAACATGTCTGTACTATCCATACTGGGGAGAAACCCTACAAATGTGATGCACATTTTGCACACATTTCACATATTAGTAATTTACAATCACATGTGCACAGGAAGCTCTATGTATGTGACATACTGGGGGAGAAACCCTACTAATTTGTTGAATTGAGGGACATAATTGTGTGACAATCTTTGGTCATGCTCTAAAAGCCTCTGCCTTTGCTTGGGCTAACACAGGAGTTTTTGGGTGTTATAACTTGATGTTTGTGCATATTTTGATTGTTTGATTTTGTATTAATATATGAACTGTCCCTGTTAACGTGCTAGGTTGCTCGGAACCATGCTCTTGGCATAAGCTTCCTTCACTAAGTTTCCTTGGTGTATGTATGTTAGTTTGTTTTAGAGATGGTTGAGATAATGGGTGTGGTGAATGAAAGCTTCATGATGGCTTGTTGAACAGATGTGTGGCTTTTTATTTCGGTGATTTTGGCAGGATAGTGAAGAAACATGTGCACACTCACACATTGTGACAATGTACCAGTTGATGTTTTCATGTCATATATTGAACACAGATAATTTTGGTTTGCCATTCAACTAATGTGAATATTATCCTGATCTATAAAAAGTCCATGCTAATTAAATGCATTATGACATAATTGAAACTTGTGTGTATATTTGTGAATGTTCATAAGTTCATATTATAGTGCACATAGTCAAGAAAATTCATGAACTCTTTCAATTAGGTTTTTTAAAACAAAATCACTGGACACTGTATTTATGAAAATAAAATGTTTGGACAAAATGATCGTCTATTTTTTAAAGTAAAACATATTTGTATCTTCAAAGGGACATGTGGGTCATTCCATAATTGCTGTAGACTTTCAGAAAATTTCTGTCCCTGATCTTATATAGGACATTGATATTCATGTTGTTAACGTACACGTGGTTAGTGACCCAATATTAACGGCATGTGATATGCACATTATTCCACAAATTGAGAGAAATACGCCAGTTATGGGATTGTGTGTACGTTAAATAATTTTGAATGCAATCAAGTATGCGTTGGTATAGACAGACGATGGGACGGTTTTCTCTGATTATTCTTATTAATCTTCGTCAAACGTTGCCAAGGATACTGCTGCTGTCGGTTGGGCTGTGTCCAATTATGCACCGGGTAATTGCAATTGATTACAGCAACATTGTGTAATTGTAATTGATTATGTTTTCAATTTTTTTTGGTAATTGTTATACTTTGTATAATTGAACATTTATTTAAATTACAATCAATTACAGTATGCTTCATATCACGAACTACCTGAACAAACTATCAATAAAAATATAATTTAAGTCTTACACAGTTTGAAAATCAAGACTAATAATATCACCTGCTTATATGATCAAACAAGTGCACCATAAAAGGTCTTCCTTTTAAACAAAACTATAGGTTGTACTCTAGGCTTTTGTCTCTATGGATTATGTCTTAGATTCACAAATTACATATTGATCAGGGTATATATATATATATATATATATATATCAATTGGTAACAGCCAAAAAGCAATAAACAACTAAGCTGGTATTCAAACAACGTGGAAAGACCTGTAGCCTGATATTGCTTCAAAAAATATCGGCTCAGTTAACGAATGTTAGATTAGAGCAGGAGCGTCAACCTCAAAGTAAACACATCATACCCTTTTATTAGTATTAGCACACCTGATGTTTGTGTGAACCAACAAGGACATTGTTTAGAATGTACTAAAAAATCCGATAAATGATCAATTGACTGGATGTTCTTATTGTTCCTAACATACAGGCGTGATAACATGTATATATTTTATATAATAAAAATATGTTTTAAATGGATGTCTTTTATTTTGTATAATTCAAAGTCACAATTCAACAGAATGTACAAACATTACCGTTATATTTGTTTATCAATTGTGTACAAAATATTGAAATTCAGCAAAATGTGCAAAAATTTATAATTAACAAATGCTGAATATATTTGGTTAGGCATAATGTACTTGAAATAGAAACAATGTAATTGTAATTGATTTGACAAAATTATGAGTGTAATTGTAATTAAAAACTAATTGTAATATTTTATGTAATTGGACCCAACCCTGACCTGGTTGTCGCTAAGGGTCGACAGAGCGAATGGTCGATACAGTGGCTACACACTGTGGATCAACACAGTGGCTATACACTGTGGGTCGAAACAGCGGCTACACATTATGGGTCTAAACAGCGGCTACACTGTGGGTCGACAGAGCGACTACACACTAAGGCAGGGGTCGGCAACCTTTTTCAATGGAGGGCCAACTAAGTGACTTTGAAAAGGTTAGCGGGCCACGCACGCACGCACGCACGCACGCACGCACGCACGCACGCACGCACGCACGCACGCACGCACGCACACACGCACACATACTCGTGGTAACTGGCACAATGCAATTATATACCTTGTGTCTAGCAGTTGTAGTGACCACTGTTGTAAATAGTACGTCCACGAATATATGAGTTATTAGTATCATCAAACATCAACGTCTGATTTTGAACAACAGTTGGACTATTCATATAAAAACACAATATTCAGGTTACGTGTTCTTGGCATGCCGCTGATGCCATGTTGACCTGTGTGACACTGACGCCTGTTGCTGGTGATGCTGCTGCACCACCAAGTGGCCCACACCTGGCTGCAGACTTGTTCCTGCGAGCGTTGGCTCACTTCGGTGTACTACAGGAGTTCTTCATATCGCGCATTCATCTCGGCCATAAGGTGCTGTAACTGCCAGTTGTTTAGACAGCGAGAACGAACACAGTTTAGTCTTCACGGCGACGCCTATTACGTTCTGCATTTTCATCGACTTGCCACACGGGCTTTCCCGTTGGATGATGGAGTGTGCCCTGAAGAGCTTTGCTTGGTACCTGCTTAGTCTCAGCGTACAACTCCGTTCGCCATTTCGCTGGCAGGCGACGAATATTATTCAAAATAACGCATTATCGTTTAAACACAAATAAGGTAGTAGGTTAACCTGGGGCAACACGGTCCCTGGTGGTAAGATGGTCCCTCACCACGTACTCAAAATATATAATTATATCTGATACCCGCCCGAAAGCTCAGCAACACAAGACAGACGTAATTAAATCAGTGTGTTTTTAAACTTTTATATGCACCTTTATATGCACTGATCTAATATATTGCCAATAGTAAAATGGTGAAACTCACCATACAACGGTGTGAATCATGAATCATGGGCTTCATTGGTGATATGATAATAATATTATTAATCAGTTGACAGATCAAACAATACAAAATGGGGAATAGTATGTTGTGCTTTGTATACATCGTGTTAAGACATGTGTGTGAGACAAGACGGTCCCCATGCATGTGGGACAAGACGGTCCTCATGCATGTGGGGCAAGACGGTCCACATGCATGTGAGACAAGACGGTCCCCATGCATGTGGGGCAAGACGGTCCCCATGCATGTGGGGCAAGACGGTCCCCATGCATGTGGG
>SDWI01002007.1:10192-31255 GCA_009193005.1 Lamellibrachia luymesi
ACAATGTGCATGGTCATGGAGTACAACACTGTGCATGGTCATGGAGTACAACACTGTGCAAGGTCTTGGAGTAAAACAATGTGCATGGTTATGGAGTACAACACTTTGCATTATCTTGAAGTAGGACACTGTGCACGGTCATGGAGTACAACACTGTACATGTTCATGGAGTACAACACTGGGCATGGTCATGGAGTGCCACACTGTGCATTGTCTTGGAGTACAACACTATTCTTTGTCATGGAGTGCAACACTGTTCATTGTGACGGAATGCAACATTGTGCATGGTCTTTAAGTACAACACTTTGCATGGTCGTGGAGTAAAACACTGTGCATGGTCATGGAGTGCAACAATGTGCATGGTCTTGGAGTAGAACACTGTCCATATTCATGGAATGCCACTATGCGCATGGTCATGGTGTACAACACTGTGCATGGTCATGGAGTGCAACATTGTGCATGGTCTTGGAGTACAACACTGTACATGGTCATGGAGTACAAAACTGTGCATGGTCTTGGAGTGCAACCCTGTGCATGGTCTTGGAGTACAACACTGCGCATGGTCATGGAATGCAACCCTGTGTATGGTCATGGAGTGCAACACTTTGCATGGTCTTGGAGTGCAACACTGTGCGTGGTCTCGGAGTGCAACACTGTGTATGGTCATGGAGTGCAACACTGTGCATGACCTTGGAGTGCAACACTGTGCATGGTCTCAGAGTGCAACACTGTGCATGGTCTTGGAGTACAACACTGTATATGGTCATGGAGTACAAAACAGTGCATGGTCTTGGAGTGCAACCCTGTGCATGGTCTTGGAGTACAACACTGTGCATGGTCATGGAATGCAACCCTGTGTATGGTCATGGAGTGCAACACTGTGCATGGTCTTGGAGTGCAACACTGTGCATGGTCTCGGAGTGCAACACTGTGCATGATCTTGGAGTACAACACTGTGCAAGGTCAGGGAGTTCAACACTGCGCATGGTATTGGAGTACATCACTGTGCGTGGTCATTGAGTGCATCACTGTGCATGGTCTTGGAGTACAACACTGTGCATGGTTATGGAGTACAACACTGTGCATGGTTATGGAGTACAACACTGTGCATGGTCATGGAATGCCACACTGTGCATGGTCATGGAGTACAACACTGTGCATGGTCATGGAGTGCAACACTGTGCATGGTCATAGAGTGCATCACTGTGCATGGTCATGAAATGCCACACTGTGCATGGTCATGGAGTACAACACTGTTCATGGTCATGGAGTGCAACACTGTGCATGGTGTTGGAGTACAACACTGTGCATGGTCATGGAGTACAACACTGTGCATGGTCATGGAATACACACAGTGCATGGTCATGGAGTGAAACACTGTACGTGCTCTTGGAGTACAACACTGTGCATGGTCATGGATTACCACACAGTGCATGGTCATGGAGTACAACACTGTGCATGGTCTTGGAGTGCAACACTGTGCAGGGTAATGGAGTGCAACACTGTGCATGGTCATGGAGTACAACCCTGTGCATGGTCGTGGAGTACAACACTGTGCATGATCATGGAGTACAACACTCTGCATGGTCATGGAGAACTACACTTTGCATGGTCATGGAGTACAACACTGTGCATGGTCAAGGAGTACAGCACTGTGCATGGTCATGGAGTACAACAATGTGCGTGGTCATGGAGTGCAACCCTGTGCATGGTCTTGGAGTACAACACTGTGCATGGTCATGGAATGCCACACTGTGCATGTTCATGGAGTACAACACTGTGCATGGTCATGGAGTGCAACATTGTGCATGGTCTTGGGGTACAACACTGTGCATGGTCATGGATTTCAACAATGTGCATGGTCATGGAGTACAACAATGTGCATGGTCTTGGAGTACAACACTGTGCATGGTCTTGGAGTACAAAAATGTGCATGGTCTTGGAGTAGAACACTGTCCATGGTCATGGAATGCCACACTGTGCAAGGTCATGGAGTACAACACTGTGCATGGTCATGGAGTGCAACATTGTGCATGGTCTTGGAGTACAACACTGTACATGGTCATGGAGTACAAAACTGTCCATGGTCATGGAGTGCAACACTGTGCATGGGCTTGGAGTACAACACTGTGTATGGTCTTGGAGTACAACACTGTGCGTGGTCATGGAGAACTACACTGTTCATGGTAATCGAGTGCATCACTGTGCATGGTCATGGAGTACAAAACTGTGCATGGTCATGGAGTGCAACACAGTGCATGGTCTTGGAGTACAACACTGTGCATGGTCATGGAGTACAACACTGTGCATGATCTTGGAGTACAACACTCTGCAAGGTCAGGGAGTACAACACTGCGCATGGTATTGGAGTACAACACTGTTCATTTTCATAGAGTGCATCACTGTGCATGGTCATGGAGTACAACACTGTGCATGGTCATGGAGTGCAACGCTGTGCATGGACTTGGAGTACAATAATGTGCATGGTCTTGGAGTACAACACTGTGCATGGTCATGGAGTACAACACTGTGCATGGTCTTAGAGTACAACACTGTGCATTGTCTTGGAGTACAACACTGTGTGTGGTGTGTGTGTTCATGGAGTACAACACTCTTCATAGTCATGGAGAGCATCACTGTGCATGGACTTGGAGTACAATAATGTGCATGGTCTTGGAGTGCAACACTGTGCATGGTCATGGAGTACAACACTGTGCATGTTCTTGGAGTACAACACTCTGCAGGGTCAGGGAGTACAACACTGCTCATGTTATTGGAGTGCAACACTGTGCATGTTCATAGATTGCATCACTGTGCATGGTCAAGGAGTACAACACTGTGCATGGACATGGAGTGCAACACTGTGCATGGACTTGGAGTACAATAATGTGCATGGTCTTGGAGTACAACACTGTGCATGGTCATGGAGTACAACACTATGCATGATCTTGGAGTACAACACTGTGCATGGTCGTGGAGAACAACACTGTGCATGGTCATGGAGTACAACACTATTCATGGTCATGGAGTGCTTCACTGTGCATGGTCTTGGAGTACAACACTGTGCATGATCTTGGAGTAGGACACTGTTCATGTTCATGGAGTACAACACTGTGCATTGTCATGGAGTACAACACTATGCATTGTCATGGAGTGCAACACTGTTCATGGTGATGGAATGCAACACTGTGCATAGTCATGGAGTACAACACTGTGCATGGTCAAGGAGTACAACACTATGCATGATCATGGAGTACAACACTGTGCATGGTCATGGAGTACAACACTGTGCATTGTCTTGGAGTACAACACTGTGCATACTCATGGAGTGCAACACTGCGCATGGTCTTGGAGTACAACACTGTGCATGGTCATGGAGTACAACACTGTGCATGGTCATGGAGTACAATAATGTGCAATGTCATGGAGTTCAACACTGTGCTTGATCTTGGAGTAGAACACTGTGCACTGTCATGGAATACAACACTGTGCATGGTCATGGAGTCCAACACTGTGCATGGTCATGGAGTGCCACACTGTGCATTGTCTTGGAGTACAACACTATGCATGGTCATGGAGTACAACACTTTTCATTGTCATGGAGTGCAACACTGTGCATGGTCTTGTAATGAAGAGAGAAAGAGTGTGAGAGAGAGAGAGAGAGAGAGAGAGAGAGAGAGAGAGAGAGAGAGAGAGAGAGAGAGAGAGAGAGAGAGAGAGAGAGAGAGAGAGAGAGACAGAGACAGAGACAGAGACAGAGACAGAGACAGAGACAGAGAAAGACATAGAAAATGATAGAGAGAGAGAGAACTTGGGAGAAAGAGAAACAAAAGAGGAAGAGAAGTAGATGGAAAGAGAGAAGATAATGAGAAATTGAGAGTGAAAGAGGAATGAAAGAGAAGAGAGAGTGAAGACAAAGAGAAGAGAAGGACAAATTAAGAGAAAAAGAGACAAAGTGAGAGAGAAAGAGAGATAAAATGAAGTGAAACAGATGAGAAATAGAATAGAAAGATACATGTGAGAGAGAAGAGAAACAGAAGAGAAAAAAAACCAGAAAGAGAGACAAAGAGTAGAGAAAGAGAATGTTAGAGAGAAAAAGAAAAAAGTGAGAGGGAAACAGAAATTGTGATAGAATGTGAGAGAGAAAGTGAGATAGAAGAGAAGAGAAAGAGACAGACAAAGAGAAAACAAAGAGAAGGAGAAATTGAGAGATAAATTGAATAAGAGAGAAAAAACATAGAAAATGATAGAGAGATAGAGAATTGGGGAGAAGGAGAAAAGAGAAATAAAAGAGAAAGAGAAGTAAATGGAAAGAGAGAAGACAAGGATAAATTGAGAGAGAAAGAGAATTGAAAGAGAAGACAAAGAGAAGAAAAGAAGTTTAGAAAAGACAATGGGAAATTGAGAGAGAAAAAGAAAAAGTGAAAAGAGAAAGAGAGAGAAAGTGAGAGAGAATGTGTGAGATAGAGAAAGTGAGATAGAAGAGCAGAGAAAGAGAAGACAAAGAGATGAGAAGGAGAAATTAAGAAGAGAGTAAAAGAGAGAAAGTGAAGTGAAAGAGAAGAGAAATAGAATAGGAAGAATAAAGTGTGAGAGAAGATAAAGAGATATATTAAGAGAAGAGAAACAATACAACAAAAAGAAAGAAAAAGATTAGAGAAAGAGAAAGTTAGAGAGAAAGAGAGAGAGAAAGAGAGAGGGACAGAACGATAGAGAGTGATAGAAAGAAGAGGAAGATAAGACAAAGAGAAGAGAAAGAGAAATGAAGAGAGAAAGTCAAAAAAAGGAGAGAGAAAGAGAGTGAAAGAGAAAGTGATAGAGAAAGTGAGATAGAAGAGAAGAGAAAGAGAAAGACAAAGAGAAGATAAAGGGAAGAGAAGGAGAAATTGTGTGATATATTGAGAGTGAAAGAGAGAGAATTAGGAAGACATGGAAAACAGAAATAAAACAGAAAGAGAAGTAGATGAAAAAGAGAAGAGAAGGAGAAATTGAGAGAGAAAGTGAGAGAGAAAGAGAGATAAGAAAAATTGAGAGAGAAAATAAGAGAGAAAGTGAGATAGAATAGAAGAGAAAGACAAAGATTTGAAAGAGAAGAGAAAGAGAAGACAATTAGAAGAGAAGGAGAAATTAAGAAGAGAGAAAGAGAAACAAAGTGAGAGAGAAACAGAGAGAAAGTGAAATGAAAGAGAAGAGAAATAGAATAGGAAGAAAAGGAAGAAAAAAGTGAGAGAGAAGAGAAAGACAAATATTATGAGAAGAGAAACATAAGAAAAAAAAAAGAGTAGAAAAAGAGAAAGTTAGAGAGAAAGAGAGAGACAGAAAGAGAGAGAGACAGAAAGATAGAGAAAGAGAGAAAGAAGAGTAAGAAAAGATTAAGAGAAGAGAAGGAGAAATTAAGAGAGAAAGTGAGAGAGATATTGTGAGTGAGAGAAAGAGAAGAGAAAGAGAAGAGAAAGATAAACCAAAGAAAAAAGAATGAGAAATTGAGAGAGAAAGAGATTTGAAAGAGAAGAGAGAGAGAAGACAAAGAGAAGAGAAGGACAAATTAAGAGAGAAAGAGATAAAGTGAGAGAGAAAGAGAGAAAAAATAAAGTGAAACAGAGGAGAAATAAAATAGAAAGAAAAATGTGAGAGAGAAGAGAAAGAGAAGAGAAAAAAAAACAGAAAGAAAGACAAAGAGTAGTGAAAGAGAAAGTTAGAGAGAAAAAGAAAAAAGTGAGAGGGAAACAGAAATTGAGATAGAATGTGAGAGAGAAAGTGAGATAGAAGAGAAGAGAAAGAGAAAGACAAAGAGAAAACAAAGAGAAGGAGAAATTGAGAGATAAATTGAACAAGAGAGAAAAAACATAGGAAATGATAGAGAGAGTGAATTGGGGAGAAGGAAAAAAGAGAAATAAAAGAGAAAGAGAATGAAAAATTAAAAGAGAACGAGAGAAAAAGTGAGAGAGAGAAAGAGAGAGAAAATGAGAGAGCAGGGAAGATAGAAAGTGAGATAGTAGAGAAGAGAAAAACAAAGAAAAAAAGAAGAGAAAGTGAGAAGGAGCAATTGAGAGAGAAATTGAGAGAGAAAAAGTGAGAAAGAAAGAGAGAGAAAGTTAAGTGAAAGAGAAGTGAAGAGAAACAGAATAGAAAGAAAAGAGAGAGAGAAAAGAGAATATAAGAGAAAGAGAAATATAAAGAGAAGAGAAACAAAGAAGCAAAAAGAAAGACAAAGAGTAGAGAAAGAGAAATTTAGAGAGAAAGAGAGAGAAAGAGAGAGAAAAAAAAAAGTGAGAATGAAAGAGAGAAAAAAAGAAGAAAAAGAGAAGAGAACGAGAAATTAAGAGAGAAAGTGAGAGAGAGAAAGAATTGAAAGACAAGAGAAAGAGAAGACAAAGAGAAGAGAAGGAGAAATTAAGAAGAGAGAAAGAGAAACAAAGTGAGAGAGAAAGAGAGAGAAAGTGAAGTGATAGAGAAGAGAAATAGAATAGGAAGAAAAAAAGTGAGAGAGAAGAGAAAGACAAATATTAAGAGAAGAGAAACAAACGAACAAAAACAAAGAAAAAGAGTAGAGAAAGAGAAATTTTGAGAGAAAGTGAGAGAGAGAGAAAGATAGAGAAATAGAGAGAGAGAGAGATAGAAAGACGAGGAAGAGAAGACAAAGGGAAGAGTAGGAGAAATTGTGTGATATATAGAGAGTGAAAGAGAGAGAATTAGGAAGAAATGGAAAAGAGAAATAAAATAGAAAGAGAAGTAGATGAAAAAGAGAAGAGAAGGAGAAATTAAGAGAGAAAGAGAGAAAAAGTGAAGACAAAGAGAAGAAAAGAAGTTGAGAAAAGACAAGGGGAAATTGAGAGAGAAAAAAGAAAAAGTGAAAAGAGAAAGAGAGGGTAAATGAGAGAGAATGTGTGAGAGAGAGAAAGTGAGATAGAAGAGCAGAGAAAGAGAAAGACAAAGAGATTAGAAGGAGAAATTGAGAAATAAATTAAGAGAGGAAGAGTGAGAGAGAAAGAGAGAGAGAAAGAGAGATAGAAAGACATAGAAAAATGATAGAGAGAGAGAATTAGGTAGAAATAGGAAAGAGAAATAAAAGAGAAAGTGAAGTAGATGTAAAGAGAGAAAATTAGGAGAAATTGAGAGAGAAAGAGAATTGAAAGAGATGACAGAGAGAAAACAAAGAGAAGAGAAGGAGAAATTAAGAGAGAAAGAGAGACAAAATGAGAGAGAAAGAGAGACAAAGTGAAGTGAAACAGAGGGGAAATAGAATAGAAAGAAAAAAATGAGAGAGAAGAGAAAGAAAAGAGAAAAAAAAGAAAAAAAAAGAAAGACAAAGAGTAGAGAAAGAGAAAGTTAGAGAGAAAGAGAGATAGAGAAAGAGAGAGAGAGAAAGAGAGAGAGAGAAAGAGAGAGAGAGAAAGAGAGAGAGAGAAATAGTGATAGAGAGAGAGAGAGAGAAAGAAGAGGAAAAGAAGACAAAGAAAAGAGAAGGAGAAATTGAGAGAGAAAGTGAGAGAGAAAATGTTAGAGATATAAAGTGAAACGAAAGAGAAGAGAAAGAAAGAAAAGAAAATAGAAGGAGAAATTGAGAGACAAAAAGAAAAAAGTGAGAGGGAAGCAGAAAGTGAGATAGAAGGGCAGAAAAAAAGACAAAGAGGAAACAAAGAGAAGGAGAAATTAAGAGATAAATTGAGTGTGAGAGAAAGAGAGAAAGAAAGTGAGAGAGAAAGAGAGAGAGAGAAAGACAGAAAATGATAGAGAGATAATTAGGGATGAAGATAAAAGAGAAATAAAAGAAAAAGAGAAGTAGGTGGAAAGAGAGGAGACAAGGAGAAATTAGGAGAGAAAGAGAATTGAAAGAGAAGAAAAAGAGAAGAAAAGGAGAAATTAAGAGAGAAAGTTAGAGAGAAAGGATGATTGAGAAAAAGAGAAGAGAAAGAGAGGAGACAGATAAACCAAAGAAAAGAGAACGAGAAATTGAGAGAGAAAGTGAATAAAAGGAGAGACAAAGAGAGAGAAATATAAATTGACACAGAAAGTGAGATAGAAGAGTAGATAAAGAGAAAGACAAAGAGAAGAAAAAAGAAGAGAAGAAGAAATTGAGAGATTAAATAAGAGTGAAAGAGAGAGAATTAGTAAGAAATGGAAAAGAGAAATTAAATAGAAACAGAAGTAGTTGGAAAAAGAGACGAGAATGAGAAATTGAGAGAGAAAGAGAGAGAGAGAAAGATAGATAAGAAAAAGTGAGAGAGAAGGTACGAGAGAAAGTGAGATAGAATAGAAGAGAAAGAAAAAGACAAAGAGAAGACAAAAAGAAGAGAAAAAGACAGAAGAGGAGAAATTGAGAGATAAATTGAGAGAAAGAGTTACAGAGAAAGAGAAAAAAAGAAAGAGAAGACAAAGAGAAGATAAGAAGTTTAGATAGAAAGAGATAGAAAAAAGTGAGAGAAAGTGAGAGAGAAAGAGAGAGAGAAAGATAAAGAAAAATGGAGAAGAGTGAGAGATAGAATTAGGGAGAAAGAGAAATTTATATAAAAGAGAAAGAGAATGGTGATGGAATGAGAGAAGAGAAGGAGAAATTGAGAGAGAAAGAGAGAAAAAGCGAGGAAGAGAAATTTACAGAAAAACTGAGAGAGAAGAGTAGAGATGAAGAAGAAAAATATAAGACAAAGAAAAGACAAGGAGAAATTGAGAGAGAAAGAGACAGAGAAAGAGAGATAGAAAGACATAGAAAAATGATAGAGAGAGATAATTATGTAGAGAAGAGAAAAGAGTAATTAAAGAGAAAGAGAAGTAGATGGAAAAAAGAGTAAATAATGAGAAATTGAGAGAAAAAGATATTTGAAAGAGAAGAGAGAGAGAAGACAAAGAGAACGACAAATTAAGAGTGAAACAGACAAAGTGAGAGTTAAAGAGAGACAAAATTAAGTGAAATAGAGGAGAAATAGAATAGAAAGAAAAATGTGAGAGAGAAGAGAAATACAAGAGAAACAAAAGAACAAAAAGAAAGACAAAGAGTAGAGAAACAAAAAGTTAGAGAGAAAAAGAAAAAGTGAGAGGGAAACAGAAAGTGAGAAAGAATGTGAGAGAGAAAGTGAAATAGAAGAAAAGAGAAAGAGAAAGACAAAGAGAAAACAAATAGAAGTAGAAATTAAGCGATAAATTGAATAAGAGAGAAAGACATAGAAAATGATAGAGAGAGATAATTGGGGAGAAAGAGAAAAGAGAAATAAAAGAGAAAGAGAAGTAGATTGAAAGAGAGAAGACAAGGAGAAATTGAGAGAGTAAGAGAATTGAAAGAGAAGAGAAAGAGAAGACAAAGAGAAGAGAAGGAGAAATTAAGAAGAGAGAAAGAGAGAGAAAGTGAAGTGAAAGATAAAAGAAATAGAATAGGAAGAATAAAGTGAGAGAGAAGAGAAAGAGAAATATTAAGAGAAGAGAAACAATAGAACAAAAAGAAAGAAAAAGAGTAGAGAAAGAGAAAGTTAAAGAGAAAGTGAGAGAGAAAGAGAGAGAGACAGAAATATAGAGAGAGAAAGAAAGAAGAGGAATAGAAGACAAAGAGAAGAGAAAGAGAAGAGAAGACAGAGAGAAGAGGAGAAATTGATAGATCACTTGAGATGGAAATAGTAACAAAAAAGAGAAAGAAAGAAATAGAAGACAAAGAGAAGAGAAGAAGTTGAGAGAGAAAGAGTGTGAGAAAGTGAGAGAAAGTGAGAGAGAGAGAAAGATAAAGAAAAATGATAATGAGGGAGATATAGAATTAGGGAGAAAGAGAAAAATATATAAAAGAGAAAGAGAAGTAGACGAAAAGAGAGAAGAGAAGGAGAAATTAGGAGAGAAAGAGAGAAAAAGAGAAGACAAAGAGAAGAAAAGAAGTTGAGAAAAAGAAAAACTAAAAGGGGAGAGAGAAAGTGAGAAATAAAGATAGAGAAAAAGAAAAAGAGGGGAAAATACAGACAGAGAGAAACAGATAGAAAGAAAAAAGGAAGGTAAGAGGATTAAAAGAGAAAGAGAATTAGATATAAAAAGATAAGAGAATGAAAAATTAAGAGAGAATGAGAGAAAAAGTGAGAGAGAGAAAGAGAGAGAAAATGAGAGAGAAGGGAAGATAGAAAGTGAGATAGTAGAGAAGAGAAAAACAAAGAAAAAAAGAAGAGAAAGTGAGAAGGAGCAATTGAGAGAGAAATTGAGAGAGAAAAAGTGAGAGAGAAAGAGAGAGAAAGTTAAGTGAAAGAGAAGTGAAGAGAAACAGAATAGAAAGAAAAGAGAGAGAGAGAAAAGAGAATAGAAGAGAAAGAGAAATATAAAGAGAAGAGAAACAAAGAAACAAAAAGAAAGACAAAGAGTAGAGAAAGAGAAATTAAGAGAGAAAGAGAGAGAAAGAGAGAGAAAAAAAAGAAAGTGAGAATGAAAGAGAGAAAAAAAGAACAAAAGAGAAGAGAACGAGAAATTAAGAGAGAAAGTGAGAGAGAGAAAGAATTGAAAGAGAAAAGAAAGAGAAGACAAAGAGAAGAGAAGGAGAAATTAAGAAGAGAGAAAGAGAGAGAAAGTGAAGTGAAAGAGAAAAGAAATAGAATAGGAAGAATAAAGTGAGAGAGAAGAGAAAGAGAAATATTAAGAGAAGAGAAACAATAGAACAAAAAGAAAGAAAAAGAGTAGAGAAAGAGAAAGTTAGAGAGAAAGTGAGATAGAAAGAGAGAGTGACAGAAAGATAGAGAGAGAAAGAAAGAAGAGGAAGATAAGACAAAGAGAAGAGAAAGAGAAGAGAAGACAGAGAGAAGAGGAGGAATTGAGAGATCAATTGAGATAGAAATAGTGACAAAAAAGAGAAAGAAAGAAATAGAAGACAAAGAGAAGAGAAGAAGTTGAGAGAGAAAGAATGTGAGAAAGTGAGAGAAAAAATACAGACAGAGAGAAACAGAGAGAAAGAAAAAAGGAAAGTAAGAGGATTAAAAGAGAAAGAGAATTAGATGTAAAAAGATAAGAGAATGAAAAATTGAGAGAGAAAAAGTGAGAGAAAAAGAGAGAGAAAATGAGAGAGATGGGAAGAGAGAAATTGAGATAGAAGAGAAGAGAAAAACAAAGAAAAAAGAAGAGAAAGTGAAGAGCAGGAGCAATTGAGAGAGAAATTGAGAGAGAAAAAGCGAGAGAGAAAAAGACATAAAGTTAAGTGAAAGAGAAGTGAAGAGAAACAGAATAGAAAGAAAAGGGAGAGAGAGAAGAGAATAGAAGAGAAAGAGAAATATAAAGAGAAGAGAAACAAAGAAACAAAAAGAAAGACAAAGAGTAGAGGAAGAGAAATTTAGAGAGAAAGAGAGAGAAAGAGAAAGAAAAAAAGAAAGAGAGAGAACGAAAGAGACAAAAAAAGAAGAGGAAGAGAACAAAAAGGGAAGACAACGAGATATTAAGAAGAGAGAAAGAGAAACAAAGTGAGAAAGAAAGAGAGAGAAAGTGAAGTGAAAGAGAAGAGAAAAAGAATAGGAAGAAAAAAGTGAGAGAGAAGAGACAGACAAATATTAAGAGAAGAGAAAAAAAAGAAAAAAAAAAGAAAAACAGTACAGAAAGAGAACGTTAGAGAGAAAGAGAGAGAGAGACAGAAATATAGAGAGAGAAAAAAAGAAGAGAAAGAAAAGATAAAGAGAAGAGAAGGAGAAATTAAGTGAGAAAGTGAGAGAGATATTGTGAGTGAGAGAAAGAGAAGAGAAAGAGAAGAGAAAGATAAACCAAAGAAAAAATTGAGATAGAAGAGTAGCGATAAAGAAAAAAAATATAAGACAAAGAAAAACAAGGAAAAATTGAGAGAGAAAAAGAAACAGTAAAAGAGAAAGAGAGAGAAAGTGAGAGAGACTGTGAGAGAGAGAAAGTGAGATAGAAGAGGAAAGAAAAATAGAAGACAAAGAGAAGAGAAGGAGAAATTGAGAAACATATTAAGAGAGAAAGAATGAGAGAGAGAGAGAAAGAGAGAGAGAAAGACATAGAAAAATGATAGAGAGAGAATTTGGGAGAAAGAAAAATAAAAGAGAAAGAGAAGAAGATGGAAAGAGAGAAGATAATGAGAAATTGAGACAGAAAGAGAATTGAAAGAGAAGAGAGAGAGAAGACAAAGAGAAGAGAAGGAGAAATTAAGAAGAGAGAAAGAGAGACAAAGTGAGAGAGAAAGAGAGAGAAAGTGAATTGTAATAAAAGAGAGTTAGAATAGGAAAAAAAAAGTGAGAGAGAAGAGAAAGAGAAATATTAAGAGAAGAGAAACAAAAGAACAAAAACAAAGAAAAAGAGTAGAGAAAGAGAAAGTTAGAGAGAAAGAGAGAGAGAGAGAGAAAAAAAGAGAGAGAGAAATATAGAGAGAGAGAGAAAGAAAGAAGAGGAAGAGAAGACAAAGAGAAGAGAAGGAGAAATTAAGAGAGAAAGTGAGAAAGAAAGGGTGAGTGAGAGAAAGATAAGGGAAAGAGAAGAGAAAGAGAAATTAAAGAAAAGAGAACGAGAAATTGAGAGAGAAAGTGAAAAAAACGAGATAGAAAGAGAGAGAAAGAGAAAGTGATAGAGAATGTGAGATAGAGGAGTAGATAAAGAGAAAGACAAAGAGAAAATAAAGAGAAGGGAAGAAGAAATTGATAGATAAATTGACAATGAGAAAGACAAAATGGAAAAGCGAAATAAAAGAGAAAGAGAAATAGATGGAAAAGAGAAGAGTAGGAGAAATTGAGAGAGAAAGTGAGATAGAAAGAGAGATAACATAAAGTGAGAGAGAAGATAACAGAGAAAGTGAGATAGAATAGAAGAGAAAGACATAGAGAAGACAAAGATAAGACAAAGAGAAGAGAAGACAGAGAGAAGAGGAGAAATTAAGAGATAAATTGAGAGAGAAAGAGTGACAGAGATAGAGAAAGAAAGAAAGAGAAGACAAAGAGAAGAGAAGAAATTGAGAGAGAAAGAGAGAAAAAAATTGAGAGAAAGTGAGAGAGAAAGGGAGAGAGAGAAAGAGAGAGAAAAATGAGAAAGAGGGAGAGATAGAATTTGGGAGAAAGAGAACAATATATAAAAGAGAAAGAGAAGTAGATGAAAAGAGAGAAGAGAATTTAAGAGAGAAAGTGAGAAGACAAAGAGAAGAAAAGAAATTGAGAGAAACAAAAAGAAAAAAGTGAGAGAGAAAGTTAGAGATAAAGAGAGAGAGAGAGAGAAAGAGAGAAAGATAGAGAAATAGAGACAGAGAGAAACAGAGAGAAAGAGAAAAGGAAGGTAAGAGGATTAAAAGAGTAAGAGGATTAGATGTAAACAGATAAGAGAATTAAAAATTCAGAGAAAAAGAGAGAAAAAGTGAGAGAGGAAAGGAGAGAATTTGAGAGAGAATGGAATAGAGAAAGTGAGAGAGAAGAGAAGAGAAAGAAAAAAAGTGAAAGAGAAAGAGAGAGAAAGTGAGACAGAATGTGAGAGAGTGAGAGTAAGTGAGATAGAAGAGCAAAGAAAAAGAAAGACAAAGAGAAGAGAAGGAACAATTGAGAGATAAATTAAGAGAGAAAGAATGAGAGAGAAAGAGAGAGAGAGAGAGAGAGAGAGAGAGAGAGAGAGAAAGTTAGAGAGAAAGACATAGAAAAATGACAGAGAGAGAATTAGGGAGAAAACAAAAAGAGAAATAAAAGAGAAATAGAAGTAGATGGAATAGGAGAAGATGAACAGAAACTGAGAGAGAAAGAGATTTGGAAGAGAATAGAGAGAGAAGACAAAGAGAAGAGAAGGAGAAATTGAGTGAGAAAGTGAGAGAGAAAGGGTGAGAGAGATAAAGAGAAGAGAAAGAAAAGAGAAAGATAAGACAAAAAAATGAAGGAGAAATAGAGAGACAAAAAGAAAAAAGTGAGAGGGAAACAGAATGTGAGATAGAATGTGGGAGAAGAGAAAGAGAAAGTCAAAAGAGAAAACAAAGAAAAGGAGAAATTTAGAGATAAATTGAGTGAGAGAGAAAGACCGAGAGAAAGACACAGAAAATGATAGAGAGAATTAGGAAGAAAGAGAAAAGAGAAATAAAAGAGAAAGAGAATTAGATGGAAAGAGAGAAGATAAGGAGTAATTGATAGAGAAAGAGAATTAAAAGAGAAGAGAGAGAAGACAAAGAGAAGAGAAGGAGAAATTAAGAGTGAATGAGAGACAAAGTGAGAAAGAAAGATAGACAAAGTGAAGTGAAACATAGGAGAAATTGAATAGAAAGCAAAAAGTGAGAGAGAAGAGAAAGAGAAGAGAAAAAAAAGAAAAAAAAGAAAGACAAAGAGTAGAGAAAGAGAAAGATAGAGAGAACGAGAGAGAGAGAAAGAGAGAGAGAAAAGAGAAATAGAGATAGATAGAAGAGGAAAAGAAGACTAAGAGAAGAGAAGGAGAAATTGAGAGAGAAAGTGAGAAATAAAGGGTGAGAGAGATAAAGAGAAGATAATTAGAAGAGAAATATAAGACAAACAAAACAGAAAAGAAGAAATTGAGAGACAAAAAAAGTGAGAGGGAAACAGAAAGTGAGATAAAATGTGAGATAGAAAATTAGATAGAAGAGCAGAGAAAGAGAAAACAAAGAGAAGGAGAAATTGAGAGATTAATTGAGTCAGAGAGAGAGAGAGAGAGAAAGTGAGAGAGAAAGAGATACAGAAAGACATAGGAAATGAAAGAGAGAGAGAATTAGGGAGAAAGCGAAAAGAGAAATAAAAGTGAAAAACAAGTAGATGGGAACATAGAAGACAAGGAAAAATTGAGAGAGAAAGAGAATTGAAAGAGAAGACAAGGAGAAGAGAAGGAGAAATTAAGAAGAGAGAAAGAGAGAAAAAGTGAGAGAGAAAGAGAGAGAAAGTGAAGTGAAAGAGAGAAGAAATTGAAAAGGAAGAAAAAAGTGAGTGAGAAGGGAAAGAGAAATATTGAGAGAAGAGAAACAAAAGAACAGAAAGAACAAAAATAAATAAAAAGAGTAGATAAAGAGAAATTAACACAGAAAGTGAAAGAGAGAAAGGGTGAACGAGAGAGAAAGAGAAGAGAAAGAGAAGAGAAAGATAAACCAATAAAACAGAAAAAAGACAGAGAGAGATAGAATGTGTGAGAGAAAGTGGGATAGAAGAGCAGAGAAAGACAACGAGAAGACAAAGAGAAGAACAGGAGAAATTAAGAGATAAATTAAGAGAGAAAGAGTGACAGCGAAAGAGAGAGAGAGAAAGACATGGACAAATGAGAGAGAGAGAATTAGGGAGATAGAGAAAAGAGAAAGAGAAGTAGATGAAAACAGAGAAGATGAGGAGAAATTGAGAGAGAAAGAGAATTGAAAGAGAAGAGAGAGAGAGAAGACAAAGAGAAGAGAAGGAGAAATTAAGAGAGAAAGAGAGACAAAGTGAAGTGAAACAGAGGAGAAATAGAATAGAAAAAAGAAATCAAAGAGAAGAGAAACAAAAGAACAAAACGAAAAAAAAAAAATAGAGAAAGAGAAAGTTAGAGAGAAATAGAGATAGAGAGAGAGAGAAAAAGAAGAGAAGAAGACAAAGAGAAGAGAAGGAGAAATGGAGAGAGAAAGTGAAAGAGAAAGGGAGAGAGAGATAAAGAGAAGAGAAAGAGAAGAGAAAGAAAGAAAGAGAAGGACAAATTGAGACACAAAAAAGTGAGAGGAAAACAGAAAGTGAGATGGAATTTGAGAGAGAAAGTGAAAGTCAAAGAGAAAACAAAGAGAAGGAGAAATTGATAGATAAATTGAGTGAGAGAGAAACAGAGAGAGAAAGTGAGAGAGAAAGAGAAAGACATATAAATATGATAGAGAGATAATTAGGTAGAAAGAGAAAAGAGAAGTAAAAGAGAAAGAGAAGTAGATGGAACAAGAGAAGATTAGGAGAAATTGAGAAAGAAAGAGAGAGAGAGAAAGGGAGAGAGAGAGAGAAAGAGAGAGAAATAGAGACAGAGAGAAACAGAGAGAAGGAGAAAAGAAAGGTAAGAGGTTTAAATGAGAAAGAGAATTAGATGTAAAAAGATAAGAGAATGAAAAATTAAGAGAGAAAAAGTGAGAGAGAAAGAGAGAGATAGAGGAAAGAATGATAAATTGAGAGAGAAGATGAGAGAGAAATTGAGAGAGAGAGAAAGTGAGAGAGAAGGGAAGAGAGAAAGTGAGATAGAAGAGAAGAGAAAGACAAATAAAAAGAGAAGAAAAAGTGAAGACCATTAGTAATTGAGAGAGAAATTGAGAGAGAAAGAGTGAGAGAAAAAAGAGAGAAGGTTAAGTGAAAGAGAAGAGAAACAGAATAGAAAGAAACAAGTGAGACAGAAGGGAATACAAGAGAAAGAGAAATATAAAGACAAGAGAAAGAAAAGAACAAAAAGAAAGACTAATAGTAGAGAAAGAGAAAGTTACAGAGAAAGAGAGACAGACAGAGAGAGAGAGAAAGACAGAGAGAAAGAAGATGAAGAGAAGAAAAAGTGAAGAGAATGAGAAATTTAGAGAGAAAGTGAGAGAGAGAGAAAGAAGAGAAAAAGAAAAGATCAGGAGAAATTGAGAGAGAACAAGAAAAAGTGAAAGAGAAAGAGAAAGAAAGTGAGGAAGAATGTGAGAGAGAAAGTGACATAGAAGAGCAGAGAAAGAGAAAGACAAAGACAAGACAAAGAGAAGAGAAGGAGAAATTGAGAGATAAATTAAGAGAGAAAGAGTGAGAGAGAAAGAGAGAGAGAAAGACAGAAAAATTATAGAGAGAGAATTAGGGAGAAAGAGAAAAGATAAATAAAACAGAAAGAGAAGTAGATGGAAAGAGTGGAGAGAGAAAGTGAAGAGAGGAAGTGAGTTGAAAGAGAAGAAAGAGAGAAGACAAAGAGAAGAGAAGGAGATATTAAGAGAGAAAGAGAGTCAAAGTGAGAGAGAAAGAGAGACAAAGTGAAACAGAGGAGTAACAGAATAGAAAGGAAAAAGTGAGAGAGAAGAGAAAGAGAAGAGAAAGAAAAGAAAAAAAGAAAGACAAAGAGTAGAGAATGAGAAAATTAGAGGGAACCAGAGAGAGAGAGAAAGAGAGAGAGAGAGAGAAATAGAGATAGATATAGAGAGAAAGAAGACGAAAAGAAGACAAAGAGTAGAGAATGAGAAGAGAGAGAGAAAGTGAGAAAGGGTGAGAGCGAGAAAGAGAAGAGAATGTGAAGAGAAAGATAAGACAAAGAAGAGAGAAGGAGAAATTGAGGGACAAAAAAAGTGAGAGGGAATCAGAAAGTGAGATAGAATGTGAGAGAGAAAGTAATATAGAAGAGAAGAGAAAGAGAAAAGAAAGAGGTGGAGAAATTGAGAGATAAATTGAGTGAGAGAGAAAGTGAGAGAGAATGAGAGAGAGAAAGACATACAAAATGATTGAGAGAGAGAATTAGGGAGAAAGAGAAAAGAGAAATATATTGAAAGATCAGGAGAAATTGAGAGAGAAAGATAATTGAAAGAGAAGAGAAAGAGAAGACAAAGAGAAGAGAAGGAGAAATTAAGAGAGAAAGAGAGAAAAAGTGAGAGAGAAAGTGAGTGAAAGTGAAGTGAAAGAGAAGAGAACTAGAATAGGAATAAAAAAGAGTAGAGAAAGAAAATGTTACAGAGAAAGAGAGAGAGAAAGAGAGAGAGAGAAAGATAGAGAGAGAGAAAGAAGAGGAAGAGAAGTCAAAGAGCAGAGAAGAAGAAATTAAGAGAGAAAGTGAGAGAGAAAGGGTGAGAGAGAGAAAGAGAAGAGAAAGGGAATAGAAAGATAAAACAAAGAAAAGAGAACGAGAAATTGAGAGAGAGAGTAAAAAAAAGGAGAGAGAAAGAGAGAGAAAGTAATAGTGATAGAGAAAGTGAGATAGAAGAGTAGAGAAAGAAAAAGACAAAGAGAAGATAAGACATGGAGGAATTAGGAAGCAATGGAAAAGATAAATAGAAGAGAAAGAGAACAGAATAGAAAGAGAAAAATAAAGACAAGAGAAACAAAAGAACAAAAGAAAGACTAAGAGTAGAGAAATAGAAAGTTACAGAGAAAGAGAGAGAGACAGAGAGAGAGAGAAAGAGAGAAAAACAGAGAGAAAGAAGAGGAAGAGAAGAAAAAGAGAAGAGAAGAAGAATGTGAGAGAGAAAGGGTGAGAGCGAGAAAGAGAAGAGAAAGAAGAGAGAAGGAGAAATTGAGAGACAAAAAGAAAATAGTGAGTGGGAAACAGAAAGTGAGATAGAATGTGAGAGAGAAAGTTAGATAGAAGACCAGAGAAAGAAAGTGAGAGAGAAGAGAAGAAAGATCAACAGAAGATAAACAAATAACAAAAAGAAAGAGAAAGGGGGAAAGAGTGGAGAAAGAGAAAGTGAGATAGACAAAGCGAGAAAGAAGAGAAGAGAAAGAGAAATAAAAAAAACAAAGAAAGAGAAAGGGAAAGTGTAGAGAAAGTGAAACCAAGAGAGAAAGTGAGAGAGAAAGTTACAGAGAAAGATAGAGAAAGAAAGTGAGAGAGAAGGTCAGAGAGAAAGTGAGAGAAGAGAAGCGAGGGAGAAAGTAAAAGAGATAAGGTCAGAGAGAAAGTGAGAGAGAAGAGAACAGAAGAGAAAGAGAAAGATCAACAGCAGAGAAACAAATAAAAAAAGAACGCTCTTTGATTGCGTTGTGAGAAGAGAAAGAGTAATTAAGATAAAAAGAGAGAGAGAAAATGAGAGAGAAGGTCAGAGAGAAAGTGAGAGAGAAGAGAAATAGAAAAAGAAAGAGAAAGTGTTGAGAAAGAGAAAGTGAGAGTTTAAATGAGAGAGAAAGAGAGAGAGAAGAGATGAGAAAGAGAAGACAAAGAGAAGTGAAGAAGATGAGAGAGAAAGATAGAGCAAGTGAGGGAGAATGTGAGAGAGAAAGAGAGAAGAGACGAGAAGAGAAAGGTAAATTCAGAGAGAAGAGAAAGAGAAAGTGAGGGATAAAGTAACAGAGAAAGTGAGAAAGAAGAGAAAGAGAAGATAAATTAATAGAGAAAGACAGGGAGAAATTGAGAGATAAAGTGAGAGAAAAGGTCACAGAGAACGTGAGAGAGAAGAGAAGAGAAGAAAATAGAAAGATCAACACAAGAGAAAAATTTAACAAAAAGAAAGAGAAATGGAAAGATTAGAGAAAGATAAATCGATACAGAAAGTGAGAGAGACAAAGAGAGAAATAGAAGGAGAACGTGAGAAAGAATAGAATAAAAAGAGAAATATAAAAAAAACACAAAGAAAGAGAAAGAGAAAGTGTTGATTAAGAGAAAGCGAGAGAGAAAGTGAGAGAGAAAGAGAGAGAGAGAAGAGAAAGAGAAGAAAAAGAGAAGACAAGGAGAAATTAGTAGAGAAATTGAGAGAGAAAGTTTGAGAGAGAAACAGATAGAGAGAAAGAGAGACAGAAGGAAAGAGGTCAATAGAGAGAGAGAGAAAGAGAAGACAAAGAGAAGTGAAGAACTCGAGAGATAGAGAGCGAGGGAAAAAATGACAGAGAAATTGAGAGGGAAGAGAAGACAAAAAGAAAGATCAACAGAAGATAAACAAATAACAAAAAGAGATAGAGAGAGTCAAAGCGAGAAAGAAGAGAAGAGAAAGAGAGAGAGAGGAAGAGAAGAGAAACAGAAGACAAGGAGAAATTGGTAGAGAAATTGAGAGAGAAAGATTTAAATAGAAACAGAGAGAGAAAGTGAAAGAGAAGGAGAGAGAAATACAGAGAGAGAAAGAGAAGACAAAGAGAATTAAAGAAGTTGAGAGAGAAAGATAGATCAAGTGATGGAGAAAGTGAGAGAGATGAGAATAGAAAGAGAAGAGATATTGATAGAGAAAGAGGGAGAAATTAAGAGAGAAAGTTAGAGAGAAGGTCAGAGATAAAGTGAGAGAGAAGAGAAGAGAAGACAAAAAGAAAGATCAACAGAATATAAACAAATTACGAAAAGAAAGAGAAAGGGAAAGAGTAGAGAAAGAGAAACCAAGAGAGAATTTGAGAGAGACAAAGCGAGAAAGAAGAGAAAAGTAAGATAAATATGAAAAAAAAAATAGAAAGGGAAAGTGTAGAGAAAGAGAAAACGAGAAAGAAAGTGAGAGAGAAAGAGGGAGAATGAGATAGAAAGGGAGAAAGAGAAGATAAATAGAAGACAAAGAGAAGTGAAGAACCCGAGAGAGAGATAGTGCAAACAAGGGAGAAAGTGAGAGAGAAAGTGAGACAGAAGAGAAGAAAAAGAGTAATTCAGAGAGAAAGAGAGATAAAATGAGGGAGAAAGTGAGAGAGAGAGAGGAGAAGGGGAGAAAGTGAGAGAAGAGAAGATCAATAGAAAGATAAACAGAACAGAAAAACAGAACGAAAAGAAAGAGAAAGGGAAAGAGTAGAGAAAGAGAAAGCGAGAGAGAAAGTGAGAGAAAAAGTGAGAGAAAAAGAGAGACAAGAGACAGAGAGATAAGTTGAGAGAGAAAGAGAGAGAGAGAAAAAGTGAAAGAGAATATGAGAGAGTAGAGAAATTGATAGAGAAAGAGAAGATGAGAGAGAAAGAGAGAGAGAAGGTGAAAGAGAAGAGAAAGAGAAGAACAAAAATCTCTCAATTTCTCCTCTTTGTTTTCTGTTTCTCTGCTCTTCTATCTAATTTTCTATCTCACATTTTATCTCACTTTCTGTTTCCCTCTCACTTTTTTTTGTCTCTCAATTTCTTCTTTTCTGTTTTGTTTGTCTTATATTTCTCTTCTAATTATCTTCTCTTTATCTCTCTCACCCTTTATCTCTCACTTTCTCTCTCAATTTCTCCTTCTCTTCTCTTAGTCTTCTTTTCCTCTTCTTTCTCTCTCTCTATCTCTATTTCTCTTTTCTCTCTCTCTTTCTCTCTCTCTCGTTCTCTCTATCTTTCTCTTTCTCTACTCTTTGTCTTTCTTTTTTTTCTTTTTTTTCTCTTCTCTTTCTCTTCTCTCTCACTTTTTGCTTTCTATTCAATTTCTCCTATGTTTCACTTCACTTTGTCTATCTTTCTTTCTCACTTTGTCTCTCATTCACTCTTAATTTCTCCTTCTCTTCTCTTTGTCTTCTCTCTCTTCTCTTTTAATTCTCTTTCTCTATCAATTACTCCTTATCTTCTCTCTTTCCATCTAATTCTCTTTCTCTTTTATTTCTCTTTTCTCTTTCT